>BRDA01007260.1:51747-65976 GCA_036984385.1 Crenuchus spilurus
GATTATTAGTGATCTTATCCCCTATAATCAAGTATTTGTTGTAGTTATTTGTGATAATTAGTGAACTAATATCCCCTATTCTAGTGATTATTAGTGTTTATTGAGGATGTTTATGGACTAATATCTCCTATTCTAGTGATTAATAGTGTTTATTGAGGTTGTTTATGAACTAATATTTTGTATTAATAGTGGGGTTACTTGCGCCAAACATCATGCTCCACGTGCTGAAATGTTTCAGCAGATTTATTTCTGCTATCAGCTTCACCTTTTCACTGAGTGCTACAACAAACAGAAAGCAGATAATCAGACACATATTGATTTCAGACTTTCTCACCATTTATTTAAACCTGAAAGCTGAAAGCTGCAGATATGTAATGTGTGTGTGTGTGTGTGTGTGTGTGTGTGTGTGTGTGTGTAGAATTAGTATCTGTCTGACTTCTTTAATCATCATTTAAATGTCGGAGTTTATGAGAAAGTCTTTGTTTTTCACTCCAGAGTTGACAAAGTGCAAATATTAGACCATGTAAGTGCAGGTGTGGTCACCACATGGGAACATGGGAGTTTCGGTGGCACAAGAGGAAGGAGAGTAAAAATTTTCCAGGTGCTGAGAAAACTCCAAGCAGCTTTTATAACATTATGTTATTCATTTATTAATGAAATCTATTCTCATTTTACCAGCAGTAGTGATCACGGACATGCTGGTGGATTTAGCATCTATTCCTCCCATTCAGAGCTTCAGGACTCATTTTCTAATATCCACACAAAAGGGGAGGGGCCTCTGTTCATTTCTGACTATTTTGAGCTGATAATGAAAGATTCTGCTTCTAATAAACCATGATGGATGTTTGCTTTCAGTCAAAGACAAATAGAACTGAGCACTCAGTTTCTGTCCTGCTGCCCTCCTGTGGCACAAATCTGAACCTACATCATGTCCCTTTAGTGCTGTGCAGCTGCTCAGAGACTAAAAAAAATCTAAAATCTACAATCTCCTGCTTTTAGAGTGTTTAGGAGTAAATTGTGAGCATGTGGTGTTGTATTGCAAATCATAAAACATATTTTCTGATTATTTGAAGAGCAAGTTTACCAAAAATTGTATTTCTTTCATGTATTAAGAATTAGATTCAGACAGAGAATCCTAAACCAAGAGTTTGAAGAGGTTAATATAATGATGCACACATATATTACAAATATTAATACATATAATAGTGCATATATGTATATATGCAGTAAAATTAAATATGATTAAAATTGAATGTAACTTAATTTGTTTTTAAATATAAAGCTCATTGTCATTCATAACAAAGGACGATATTATAAAACATGCAGGGCTTCTCCAGGCTCAAGTGATGCCACTTTGTTGTTCTTTCATGGTGGTAAATAACCCAATTTTTATATCATATGATATTTCAGCACTTTAAGAAGATTCACTTTTGAGATTTAAAAAATATCTGATATACAGAGTGTCTCAAAAAATGAAAGCAGTTTTAAAAATGCCCTTAAAATGCTTTTAGCCGACTGCAGATGAAAATACTGTTGTATTTTAGCTGTTCAATATACACTGTATGACATTTTTAGATTTTTCCACCTGTGTATTGAAATCTTACCGTGTTTATACAGAAACTTCATGAAATATATGGAAAATATTCAGGCTTAGAATTACTGCTCATCACTAAAACTGTAGGAGCTTTTAGATTTTTAACTCTAGAAATAATTTGTTTCAGGCTGCACAGCACTAAAGGGACATGATAAAGGTTTATTTTACAATTCAGACTCAAGAGGGCGCTTCTCAACATTTATTTTAACATTTCTAAAGGGAAGGAATAGATGTCAGACCCGCCGGCGGGTCCAGCCTGTTTAAGAGACGGAATTGTTAAATATGTTTAACTTGTCTTTGCTTTCTTCAGGTGTTGTATAATCTCTTTAATCACGTGGCAGAGCTGCCGGTGGTGGACGCGGCTGATGTGTTTCTGGGTGTGGCCCGGTTCTTCCTGGTGGGCCTGGGTGGAATGTTGTTTGGCTTTGTGTTTGGTTTTGTGGCTGCTCTCACTACTCGCTTTACGAGGAAGGTGAGAGAGATTGAGCCTCTCTTCATCTTCATGTACAGCTACCTGGCCTATCTTCTGGCTGAGCTCTTCGCCATCTCCAGCATCATGGCGTAAGTGAAGTATTAGAGAATACTCATACATACACAAACCCAGGAATACTGCATAGTATCTGCTCATATAACAACTTAATTACAACATGTTTTACTTTAATAACTTCTTGCTCATGAATTTATGCAGTTTTCTTCAGTAGAGCTGCAGCCTTTGAGTATAATTCTGTAATCATTTTTTTTAAATTTTATTTTTGGTTTTAAACATCACAAAGAATTTCTTAAACCAGCAGAAAAAATGTCAGAATCACTGACACGATGCTGTTAAACAGAATTATTCATTAAAGATGCGGTTTATTAAAGGCATGTTATTAAAATGTGTATTTATGTTAAAATTAGTGCTAAATTGCTTAAAGAATACTAAATCATTTTGGTCTGGTCTTCACTTTGTCTCAGTTCACTTACATTTTGGACTCAATCTCAGTCAATCATCGTCTTAGACTCCTCGTGGGAATGTCTTGACTCATGTAGGACTTCTCTTGGGCTCATCTTGGACTCATCCTAGACTCATTTCAGACTCATCTCTGACACATCTTGGACTCATCTATGACTTCTTTTGGGCTCATCTGGGACTCGTCTTGGACTCACCTTGGACTCATCTCAGACTCATCTTGGACTCATATCTGACTCATCTGTGACTTGTCTTAGACTTCTCTTAGACTAATCTTAAACTTTTCTTGGCCTGCTCTTGTCCTTATCTTGGATGTCTTATGGACTCACCTTTGATGTGCCTTGGACTCTTCTTAGACTCATGTTGGACTTGTCTTGATATTCTCATGCACTCCTCTTGAACTTGTCTTGAACTCAACAAAGTCAGCCATTTTCCAGTTTCCTTAGTTTCCCCAGACTTTTACTCCCTGAGTCTGCTCTCAACTTCAAATTCACACAAATGCATTTTGAATTATTATTTTTTAAATTCAATTATGAACAATAATCACCTTTTTCACAGTATTCTGTTGTTTAATGTAGCACTGTGGACTGTATTGTTAATATTTTGTCCACTGATGGTAGCTATGTTATAATTTCAGCATTGTGACCTGTGCCTTGACCATGAAGTACTACGTAGAGGAGAACGTGTCTCAGCGCTCGTGCACCACCATTCGCCACGTCATCAAAATGCTTGGCACCGTGTCTGAGACACTAATCTTCTTCTTCCTGGGTGTTGTTACCATTACAACTGACCACGAGTGGAACTGGGGTTACATTACCTTCACTCTGCTGTTTGCCCAACTCTGGAGAGGTCTGGGTAAGAGTTTACGGTTCTGTATTGATAATGTTTCCTTGGATGCTTCTGTTGCAGAGTAATGTCGAAAGGTCAAGCAGTGTACAAGACATTTGAGTACCACTGTACTATAAGACTGCTCTTACAAAGTGATTATGAATGGTTTAAATACATGTTCATATCAGAAAATTATGACCACCTACATAATAGTGATATTAACCATCCTTGACTGTTCACTTGACATGTCGTCCCCCTCTGTCATCAGTGGTCCATGGGACACCACTGTTATGTCACTGGGAGCCACTCAATGTACCAGAGGTTCATTCTCAATACATCTTCACTACAGCGGCTCTAGAACATCCAACACAGTTAGTGGTTTCTGAGATGCTGCCTCTACCAGGCTTCACCCAGTACCCTATTATCATGGACATCAGTCATATCACGTCCTTTGCCCATGATTATGGTTTTACACACTGATACAACTGACTGGTGTGCTCACTTATTTATACATGCAAACACTGTCACATGGCATGTCTCGGGATGAGTTCATTCCAAACCAAGGGTGGTCATATTATTCTGATATGACTGTATTTATTAAGACTTGTTAATCATTAGTCAAGCAGCTATAAGGCATAAATAATGACAAAATGGCACGTTGCTTACCGAATGGTGAACCCATATTCATCTACTCTGTTAAAGCTCAGATATTGCTGGTTATTCATCAGCGTTATACCTGCCATTGTTATCAGATCTTTTTAATAATGTGTTATTGTTTACCCACCAACAAATGTAACAAAAGATTTGTCTCTTCAAACAAAGACTAGAACTGTCCAGACTCTGCTTTTCTCTGAGGTTCTTGGATGTGAAAACTGGACAATAAAAATAATAAGAATATTGATGTGTTTGAGACTTTTGAGAGAACCCTGGACAGATAAATGGATCCTGGATCCAATAAAAGCTCAGCTTTCCACCCAGATAACCAAACTAAAGATCTCTTATTTTGGCCAGAACCAGCTCACTTCAGAATACAGTGATTCTGGAACAGTTGAATTTAAAAGGGGAAGAGAACTATTAACATAGGGTGAAGAGTCCAGACATCCGGGAAGGGCTCCGTGTCGAGAGGTGTTGAGGTGGTTCGGGCACCTGGTACGGATGCCTCCTGGATGCCGCCTGGGTGAGGTGTTCCGGGCATGTCCAGTTGAGAGGAGACCCCAGGGAAGACTTAGGACACACTGGAGAGATTACAACTTTCAGCTGGCCTGGGAACACCTTGGAATCCTCCCATATGAGCTGGAAGAGGTGGCTGGGGAGAGAGACGCCTGGTCTTCTTTGCTTGGGTTGTTACCCCTTTGACCTGGACACAGATAAGCAGAAGCTGATGGATGGATGGATACAATCAAAGGAATGTTGAAGGAACAATTAAGAAACCTGAAGACCCAAACAGTAGACAGGATGTTGTGGAGAAACACCAACCATATGCTCACTAGGAGTCAGAATAGATGCGGCAAGACATAATAATAATAGTAATTATAATAATATAATTTGGCCTTTATTGACATATGAATTCTACAAATGGCTAAAGTTTAGTTGTTCGCTATTGTATCTCATGATTGTTACTATTTGGCAGGCAGTATGTGATTTTTTAAATTTCTGTTTCAAAGTATAGCTGCATATTAATGATTTGTACAGTATTTATGAGATAATTGATAATCAATAATGGACTCACTGTAAACCATAAACTCCTGATAAGTATTTATATTACTGTGAAGTGGTTTATTTGTATTACATTGTATTATTTTGCTAGTTTTGTGGAGATTCAGTAAAACACACTCCAGTATCAGTCCAGGTAGCTTGTAAACTTCTATTGTCTTTCAGGCATCCTAGTCCTGACGCAGATCATTAACCCCTTCCGCACTATTCCATTCAACTTCAAAGACCAGTTTGGTCTCGCCTACGGTGGTCTCAGAGGTGCCATAACATTTGCCCTGGCTTACACACTTCCAGACACTATTCTTCACAAAAAACTCTTCGTCACAGCCACGATTGCCATCATCCTCTTCACAGTCTTCATCCAGGTATTTCTTGAAGATTTCAGGTCCAGATAGATGAGATTCTGTTCTGGTACTAAAAAAAAGCAGCTAGTAAATTGGACATAAGAAGACTTCAATGAAGAAATGAAAGCATACTGTAGTTTTCACTCAGTCCACACAGAGAAAGAGTTAAGATGCTTTTCTGTCTTTGCTTGATTTGTAGGGTATCAGTATAAGACCACTAATTGAACTGATGAACGTTCGTAAGACCAACCGGAAGCTTGGTACCATCAATGTTGAAATTCACACAAGGGTAGGTAACCAAAGCTGGATATTTCCTCTTTTTTATATTCATTACACATAAAGTGACATAAGCCTTTTCTTGCTGCTCTGCTTTGCAGCTGATGGGGCATATCATTGCTGGTGTTGAGGATCTGTGTGGACAGTGGAGCCACCACTCAATCAAAGACAAGTACGTATTATACACTTCACTAACAGGGAGAGGTACACCATAAATATTTAGTATTTATGTAGAATAAATGTACTATTATTGTAGAGTGAGTATAATGTATTTATGTAATGCATAAAGCCCACACAGATCTAGTGGCACTGAGCATGCATTACCTGTGCCAGTTTGGCTCGCTGTGGCCTTTATCACTGGGGAGGCTGATCTGGATCTCCGGTTAATATACTCTGGTTTCATATATTATGGTGGGAAGTGAGTTTGGAGGGGGGGGTCTGGGACACCAGAGGCTTCGGGGGTGTCATGGCCTTAATTCAGTGAAGGTGGGAGGAGCTACCTGAGGAACTACCTTATGACCCCTGTGAAGAGGAAGTGGGTGTTTAAAGATATCAAAATATTGTTGGATACCCTACAGTATATGAAAGATAATTTTATCCTAAAGAGCTTATACATAATATATGGATCATTTTTACTCATTTAATTAAATGATTTAACCCTGGTTTGTTCTTTTAAATTCTAAAGTTTTGTCATGTTTTATGTGAGAATAATTTTATAGCAAAATATTTTATATTTATTAAATTTTATATACTATCATTAAAAACAAATTTTTGCAATGCTGCCTCAGTCATAGACATACAACATAAAGTCTAATATTAAAAGCTATATAAAGTAATAAATAATACCCTTTCATAATTTTTTTTTTTAGGTTTATGAGGTTTAACAACCGCTATATCCGCAAGATTTTAATTCGTGATGACCGGCCTGAGTCGAGCATCGTGGCTCTGTACAAGAAACTGGAGCTTCAGAATGCCATGGAGGTCCTGGACACGATATCTGGAGACATCAGCGCCGCACCTTCACTCATTTCACTGCAGTATGTGCTCTGCTTTTATTCCTTATTATCGCTCATAATTTAACAGACCAGAACATCAAAAATCTGCTCTTCTTCTGTTTCAGTGAAGATAAGATGTCTTCTAAGAGCTCTTATAAACCTAAGAAAATATCTGATCTGATAGCCATGCATGAAATGCTGTCCAAGAACATGTACAAGATCAGAGAGCGGGTGAGTTTGACACTTCATACAACAACTAATTGTCTATGCTGTAGATTAGATTATTTAAAACTTTGCCTTATATTTTAAGAACAGCAAGAAGAATTTTGATGTCATTATATTTATAATCCCTTATTAGTCACAGTGGGGAAACGTGACCTCCACATTTAACCCATTCGTGCAGTGAAACACACACAGACAGACACACACACACACACAGACTAGTGGGGGGCATCCCTATCCATGGTGCCCAGGGAGCAGCTGGGGGTTAGGTGCCTTGCTCAAGGGTTTGCATCCCTGTTCCTTTGCTTGAACTGTGAATGATCTTTTCCTCTCTCAGACTGTGTCCTACACCAATAAACATGCCCTCCCCAATGACAGCAGAGCCAGAGAGATCCTGATCAGGAGGCACACCAGCATCCGGCGCAGCCTCAGAGCAAGAAGCTCCCAAGACTCGGTAAGACATCGTCTCTAGTGTGATAGAATAAGAGGCGAGACAAGGTGAAGACTGTTCGAAAATTATCAGGAGGGGAAATTTATACAGAACATCAGGGTCTGAAACACCCAGAGGTCTTTTTTTCCAATCTCTAAGAATCAAGACCTCACTTTTATACTAGACAGAGACATTTATACTAGACAGTGTCTCTGTCACTGCACTGGAGCTTTGGGATCCAGGAATAGTGCGTCCTGTTGGAAGACCACTTCCAGCAGACACATAAGAGGTCTCCCATCCAAGTACCAGACCTGCTTAGCTTCAATGTGTGAACAGTGTAGTAGAACTATACAACCTGAAATGATGTGCAGGTGGAATAACGCTATACATTTGCTCTGCTATTGGACATTTCTGTTCCATATGCTCAATTTATTCTCATTTTGTTCTCTCTGCACCTTCAGGATGTGATCAGGCCCCAGAAGTACTTTTCTCTGCCTCTCGGTCAAAGTCTAAACTCCAGATATACTACAGAAAGACTCAGTCGTGATGGTGAGAATGATGCACACACTCAGCTTCTCATATCTTACATTTTACATCCCTACCTCTATACTATATTACGCCATATTGGCAGGCAAACTGCAGCTCTAACACCAGCAGGCTGTGACCCCTTACTGCAGCACCATATGTTTAACATACTAGTGCATCTAAAACATTAGAATATGCTGGAAAAAAGTTGCTTTTACTACTACTACTAATCATAAGCTCCCTGCTCTTCTGCATTTTTCCTTCACCTGACTTCGTCTGCAGGATTGGTTATGTCAAATGTAGACCACACGTGGTGACCATTCACAAAAACTAAATTTATTATTATAACAAACCTCAGCTTGCCTACCAACATGGAGACAGTGCAACTGCATGACATCATCAGTATACTATGTATTGCAAAAGTTATTTTAGAGCCTCAGGTCATGATTTGACACATTTAGCTTGGGAGGTGGGTAAAGGTGCCCGTTTGCACTGGTTTAGGACTGGCTTTTGTGGTGGAAGTTAGAATCTGCTATCTTTTAATACATCAGATCCTGTTGTGAGTTAAATAGTCAGACACCGTGACATGAGAGCTCTTCTATAAAAGTCATTTTCCCATTTTAGAATCCGTCTAGAATACCACTTGCTTCCAAATTTTAGTCGCAATAGATCAGGAACTTAAATGCAAATGTTAGCCATGTCCAGAATCGGGATCACTATATACAGTATATGTAGAACACTGAATTAATAGATGGTACATTAAATGGTTAATTCATTACATTTACCTCAGACTACCATCATCACTCAGTATAATCCTCCACTACATAAAATGTTTATGTAAATAAATGCATGTGAATTGATCAGATACTATGATATATCGTTAATGTTAAGAACATAGAAAACACTGCAATAAAACAGAGGTTAACAGACATTTACCTCAGACTACCATCATTACTCAGTATAATCCTTGACTACATAAAAAGAGAATGTAAATATATGTGAATTGATTGGATACTATGATATCATATCATTAATGTTAAGAACACTGCAATAAAACAGATCTAATATCACCCAAACAGCTGATGGTGACACTGTCTTAGAGCTCAGCCTCCGGTCAGCCAAGCCGAGGTCCAGACAGTTTCAGAGGGTCTCGTCTAGGGAGACGACAAGACTAGACCCTCTCAGGGAAACACATTCTGTGTTGACTGTGGAGGATGAGGTGGAGGAGGATCGTAGGGGAGTTGGGTCATCACATCCGAGCTCCAGTTCTACCCACACCAGAACCCAAACTCCACATCAGCGCCTCGGCTCATCAGGTACACAGAGCTTCACCGAGTCTGGCTCTTCTCTTCCTGCATGGACTCCAGAGGCCCCTGACCAGGGCAGTGGTGGACCTCAGAAGCCTTTGCTACGAAGGGCTCAGTGGAAGCCACAGGACCAATGATCTTCAAGTGAAAAGGGATTTAAGCAGCTGTGGTTGATAAAGGACTTTGGTAGTAGAGGCCTTCATTGTGCTTTTAGAGACTGTTTTGTATATTGATGTTGTAAGGATAATCAATATGTAATTCTGTCACTCAGTGATTAGCCGTCTCTGATGTGTCTTTTGGACAGAGTACAGGTAAAACATATAACACACACACACACACACACACACACACACACACACACACTTCATTAGCTCCACTGACCATATATGTGCACTTTTTAGTTCTACAATTACAGACTGTAGTCAACTGTTTCTCTGTAAACTTTGTTCTTCAATGACCATGACCGCCGCAGAGCTGGTGGATCACTCTCAGTAAAACTGATGTGGCGGTGGTGTGTTAGAGCCTCAGTGTCACTACTGGAGTGAAAAAAGTGCACCAACCAAGCAACACAGAGCTGCCGTCTCTGACTTTACATCTACAAGGTAGACCAACTAGAGGATAGTGAGTGGACACAGTGTTTAACATCTCCAGCAGCTCTAACACACCACCACCACATCAGTGTCACAACAGTCCACCTGCTCTGTGGTGGTCCTGGCCATCTGCTTAGAGAAAGCAAAGTGTCTACAGTCACTACAAAGTGGTCAGTGGGGCTAAAATGAACAATGAGTGTGTTGTTCTATGTAAAATGCCTTCCTTACCTGTACTGTTCATCTCTAAGCACCTGTCTCAAAGTGAAAAACATATGAAAACACGATTGTTCAGGTTCCAGTTGAATTGTGATTTAATAGGCTCACTGCTCTTAAATGTTCAGGTGGTTTAATCTCATTTCATTTATAACTTACAGCAATAAAACAATTCAGTTTGTCTAGAAAACAATTTAATACATCATTTCTGCCATATCTCATATCTGTATTGAGCTGTAGGGCCCCAATACTCACAGCTGTATGACACAAATGAGGATGAGCCTGTTAGGAAGTGCAATAAGAACGAATAGTGTTTTTGTCCCATTAAAGCCTCACTGAGGTTAAAAAATAAACCGTCCATAAAGTGATGCTTCCCTGTAGTATATAGACCTCTATGGACCGTGTAAACCTAAGCCCAGTCTGTGATGAAGAGCAGATGATATACACTGTACGACCAAATGTTTGTGGACACCCCTGTCTAATGCATTCAGCTACTCTCTAGTCTGTCCTTGTAGAACAGTACTGACAATATTGGCAAGATTTAATAAATCTCTGCAGCACGAACCTACCGGTACAATGCTGAGTGCCAGATGTGGGCTATTGGGTATAAAGCCCCCCAGCATTGTGGAATTGTTCTCTGCTCCATCCAACACTTTGGGGATGAGTTGGTGATGAGATGGTGGTGGTGATCTCACTAACGCATTACACACAGTTAAATACTCTTAATTTCAGAAGAAATAATGAATGAGTGTCCCAATACTTTTGCTCATATAGTGTATAGTGGTTGGATGCCTTGATATTGGGGCAATTTATAGTCCAGGTAACAAAAAATGACAGAAAAGAGACTTAAGACATGTAATACCATCCACTTCTGTTAGACCATTAACACACTGACATCAACAGATCCTCCCACCAATTAATCAATTTTTGCTGATCCCTGTAATCCTGTGAAGAACTTTTAGGGGTTCCTCACACTGTCGTACTGACAAAACCCTCACAAGTGCTCGCAGGAACATTTTGAAGACCTTGAAGTACTACAGAAGAGCCCTCTTGTGGTTAAAACACAAATGTGTTCCTAAATACAGTCCTTTAGTCTTTCAGGGGTCCAAATTGTTCTTATAGGAACCAGATAATGTGAATATGCTGTCATTGGACTTACACCAGACTAGGTTCCTCCAAGAACTCTATATTTATCAAGAATGGGTTCTTTAAAAGTGCTTTAAAAGCAGATGTAGGGTTAGATGATGTTCTGATGCTTTAACTATGAAAGCCTACAGTGACAGTATTCCTGTTAAGCCACACTCATCACCTGGACTATAATTTGGCCTCTAGTTCTGCTCTTCTGGATTTGTCTCTGACATGGTGGCACAGGTGGCCGCTCTGCCAGTGGCCGTGTCCGTCTCACTGCTGAGACTGCTCTGAGATCATCATCTACTGGCAAGTTGCCTAGATCATAATCCAAGTTCTAGCCAAAAACTGGTCAACCTCAGCTTCATGCCCACTGCTTGTTGTGTGCCATCGGTCCCTCTGTGTGGTCACTGTTTGGGTTTCTTGGCTTTGCTCTCCCATCGTGGAGTCCTGACAAGCAGTAAGCTAACTGCACCCAGAGCCAGCACTGCTCCCAGACTGGCTGGTCCACATGGGCTAAACTCCTGAGCCAGTCCAGACAGCAGAGGGGCTAAGACACGTCCCACCGCTGTTACCGACTGCCCCGCCCCTATCAGGGTCCCACTGGCCTGAGCCCCGCCTCGCTGCAGCTCCAGGTCGGTGATGCAGGTGCGACCAATTGTGGTGGAGATGGCGAAGAAGGTAGACGTCAGCACCACCTGCCCCACGTTGGGCGCCGTGGCATAGAGGAAGATCAGTGAGCACGTCAGCATGGTCGAGTGTAGCAGGAGAGCCGACATGTCGTTGCCGTACAGGTGAGTGACGGGGCCCACCAGGCAGCCAGCGAGGGCACCCAGCGTGCTGCTGTAGCTGATCAAATAGCCGGTGACTTTGGGTTTAAGGTCAAAGCGCTCCTCCATAGCCAGGGAGAAGTTACTGTAGTACAGCATTATAGCAACAGCCATTAACAAACGCACAAGAAACACATCCCACATATCTGAGGAGGCGACCATGCGGATTCGCGCTCCCACCGAGGTCAGCTGCTTCCACGCAGGCTGAAGCTGGGCCCTCCAACCACTCCGGGCAGCTCCAGTGGGGCCCCGCTCCGTGTGGGGCAATGAGTGGCCGAGGTGGTTTCCAACAGAGCAGTTCTTCAGCTTGTCATACAGTTTGCTGCCGTTTTTATTGCTGTTAGCATCGATTCTGTGATTGAGAGCTTCGTTCCATGGCAGCATCCAGACCAGACCTGAGGAAGAGGAACATGGTCCAAGCCAGTACTAAGAATGAATTGCTGTAACATGCCAGCTTAAATATTACTTTGTAAATACACAACAATAAAAAAAAATCTATAAAATATCTATTTACACAATTGACCACTCAGTCCAGATGTACTCAATCAGCCATCACATGTTACTATGCCACTTTGTATGCATGTTGTGGCTGGCCAATAGAGGGCGCTTCGGTGCCACTCACCATGGTGCAGATGGGTGTTTTTTAATTTTCATTTTTAAAATAATCATTATCTATATATTTTATGTATGAATGTCCTAAACATGCACAATAACATGTTATATATACAGTTAGCTTTCTGGTTCATTCATTGTCTCTTCTGGGGGTAATGACTAGGATATATAAACACTAGTAATCACTAGAATATGAGATATTAGTCCATAAACATCCTCAATAAACACTATTAATCACTGGAATAGGAGATATTAATCTATTAACATAATCAATAAACACTATTAATCACTACAATAGGAAATATTAGTCCATAAACAACCTCAATAAACACCATTAATCACTAGAACAGGAGATATTAGTCCATAAACATCCTCAATAAACACCATTAATCACTAGAATAGGAAATATTAGTCTATTAACATCAATAAACACTAATAATCACTAGAATAGGAGATATTAGTCCATAAACATCCTCAATAAACACTATTAATCACTAGAATAGGAAATATTAGTACATAAACAACCTCAATAAACACCATTAATCACTAGAATAGGAAATATTAGTCTATTAACATCAATAAACACTAATAATCACTAGAATAGGAAATATTAGTCCATAAACATCCTCAATAAACACTATTAATCACTACAATATGAAATATTAGTCCATAAACAACCTCAAAAAACACTATTAATGAATAGACTAGGAAATATTAGTATATAACCTAAACCCACAACTTATTGTGGATTTCATAATAGACTTTATAAAAGAAAAATCAGATTGAAATGTCCCCAAACTTTTGATTAAGTGGCAGTTATGGTATACTTCTGAGTATAAAAATACATCAACTTTGTTCTATGTTACTGTCTGTTACCTGCGTTCAGGATGAAGATGGCTGCACAGACGAAACAGGATATATAAAAACCTCCTTCATGTTCAGTCAGGTATCCTCCTACCACTGGGCCCAGAATGAAGCCCACACTGGAAGCTGCATTAAAGTGACCCATCACCAGGGGGCGCTCTGTCTCTGACACGAGATCTGACAGGAGAGCTCGGCAGATGGACAGGGAGTGTTTAAACAACCCTGTGGATTAGAAGGTCATCACTGCTATTAGCCATTAAAAATACACACAAAACATCCTGCAGAGTGTTTGAGCCTTTATGACTGGCTTCATTACCGGGCTTTTAGAGTTGTGGGCTAAAGAAAAGGGGCAAACCCAAAACCCCAATAGCATGACAGGTCCTGACTTCTTGCTAATAACAGCCTGGATGCTTCTTTTAGTCTTTGGTTCAGAGCACATAGTGACTATCTCTTCTAAAATAGATCTGAATGCTGATGGTTCTGAGCTCAGTACATGTGTCCACTGTGTGCTGGTCCAGATGTGTCTGCTTCTGCTGAACACAAGACTTGTTTGTTACACAGTAAAGGTGTAATGTAATGATGGTTCTTGATGCAGTACTGTCTGAGGGATCAGAGATCACAGGTATTCAGTTTAGACTTGTTTCCTTTACTCACTGAAATTCCTCCAGATTCCTTAAATTGTTTAATTGTATTGAGGGAGAAATACATCCTTCGCTGAGGAACTTAAGAGACTTAATGAGATAAAAAGAGATTAAAAGTAAGAAACTCCTAACTCTTATAAACCTTTTTCTTTACTGGGTCTACTTCAC
>BRDA01007263.1:0-20281 GCA_036984385.1 Crenuchus spilurus
TATATATATATATATATATATATATATATATATATATATATATATATATACACATACATACAGTATCTCACATTTATTCAAATATGTTATATCTTTTCATGAAAACAACATAGAAATGAAACTCGGCTATAACTTAGAGTAGTCCATGGACAGCTTGCATAACAGTATAGATTTACTGTCTTATGAACATAACACAGAGACATTACTGTACAAATAGCTTGGAACCTCAAATATGAGGGGTGTACTCAATTTTGATATATATATATATATACCCTGATCCAGATTTGGGAAGAGATCCCCCAGGACACATTTGTGACAGCATGCCCAGACATTGTCAAGAGTTGCTGTGTAATTTATATTACTTGGATTTTAATTTAGATTTAGAATCCAGCCTTCAGTGTGTTGATTTTGGATTCCATTGATTATTGTTACATCAATTTGATCCAGCGTGTGATTTAAGTGTTCCCTTAATTTTCTATTGAATATCAACGTCAAAGTGAGCTTTATTGTCATTCAGACTCTATAACAGAGATTGTACAAATGAACAAAATTGTGTTTTTCCAGACTCCAATGTGCAAAATATATCAGACAGTAGATTAGACTATACATATTAGACACGAAATAGACAAGAATAGATAAGATTATAAATAAGATTTGGAATATAGTGTAAAACATTATATCCTCTGTAAATGGATATATCTATATATTGAGATACAGACTGCGAGAACATAATTTAACTTGTTTCCACCTCAAATCTTGAACCTGTTGAGAACTGCAAGTAGTAAAACTAAAGCTTAGTAGTAGGAGGAGGAGGGAAATGTAAAATACTAGCAACTTTAGCAGAAAGAGGTCATACATGACCTAAATGAGACTATGGCTTCAAAGTGAGGGAAGCTCTCTCCAAATGGCAAAACACCTGTCGTAAAGAAGAGAGATGCTCCTCCCACATTTGAGTACACACAATCATCAGTATGACATCATCCAGCTATGCAGAACAATAAAAACAGTATTTAGCATATATCAGAATGTGGCTGGGGCATACAGGACATGATCAGGGGTGACAAAAGTGGAAATATCTGAGGCTTCAGCTGCTGAAGGAACCTTTTCAATATATTGAGTTGGGACACAAACTGAGCTGAAACAACAGTGTCAATGCAGTCATCTATATGTGGAATGGGATATGAATCAGAAACAATAACCCCAGTCACCGTTCTATAGTCAATACAAAAGCTTACTAGTACATTGGCATACATGACATGCTTGAGTGGCCATAAGAAATGCTTTAGCACATGGTTATATATTTTGGTGACACCGAGGTGTCCTGACCACGAATCATCATGTGCTTGCATCAAGAATGTCTACACTGTACCAGTTCTACGAGCTAAACAACAGGTGATCTGAACCCTTACAGGGCATCCGCTTACACATGGTCCTGTAAATAATACTCTACTGTACACTCTTTAAAGAGATGGTTCTTCAAGGGTTCTTTAGTAAAGAAAATGGTTCTATATACAACCTTGAACACTCAAAGTACCCAAAGGATTCTTTGCATGGTGAAAGGGTTCTTCAGATTAACAAGAAATGTGCTATAGACGGTTCTATATAGAAGCATTTTGAAAATGGTTCTATATAACACCAAAAAGGGTTCCTCTATTATTACAAGCTTGACATTCTAAGTACAACAGAACCCTTTTGGGGGCTATACCCACCCCCCATCCTCCCTCCCAATACTGACTTGGCTATGTCTGTGTGTATTTGTGTTTATGCAAAAAAGGTGTTTTTTCACTTTTCAAAAGGCCCCAATTACAATGGGACAGTCTGGGAGGATGTTTTTTATGTTAATGCTGTTATTTTCAATCTTATGTAATTTCATTGTACTTGTTTCAATGACAATAAACCATACCTTATACCTTATATAGAACCATGTTCAAAAAAGGTTTTAAATACAGTAGAACCATCTACAGTACATTCCTCGTCAATCTGAAGAACCCTTTCACCATGGAAAGAACCCTTTGGGTTTTTTTCTTTACCAAAGGACCCGTGAAGAACCATCTCTTTTAAGAGTGTACCTGTGTATTGGTACATTTTTGTTTATCTTATCAAAGTACTTCTGCATTTTGAGACTTTATCAACTCTGTGTTACTGAGACAGTCTGACAGCCTAAATATCAGGCAATGCTACGTCAGACATAAACGTGTCTGCAAGCTCTTCAGCATCTACAAACCTGGGTCTGGACATAAGTGCCAACACAAGCAGGGAATATGTCTGAATGGTCAACATCCGCTACCTCCATAGAAGGTTCACACAAAACTTGCATCAAGGGAAAACTTTTCCACCAGCAATATCAAAGCTATCTAATATGAGCCATGTCATGACTTGGTGATTAAGTATTCAGCCTGTTTCGTTGACAGGAGAACACATTCTATTTGCAGGGACATAAATTTTTTCTGTTTATCCTCTGAAGGTTGGCAACTATGTTGCCTGTCTATTGTTAAAATGTCTTCTGTTATTTCTCTGAGGCATGCTGTTCTAATTTTGTTTTTATTAGCACAATACAAGATAATTTGTCCCTAATATATGCATTAAGGGATTCCCACACAGTGGAATAGGACATTTCCAGTGATTGATTGACACTAAGAAAAAATGCAGTCTCAGATTAAATGTGGTGAATGTCTCCTCTGACATAAGTAGTAAATTTAGTCTCCACGGCCATGGGTCAAATTGTGTATTTGGAATATTCATTTTCAAGGTCAAGGGGCCATGATCTGAGACTACTATAGCTCCATACTCACATTCAGACACAAGTGGTAAGACATTCATCCAGATAAAGATCACCAATATGAGAGTAGGTTCCATGAATGAAAAAAAGTATTCCCTAGTCGTGGGGTTCCGGAATCACCACACTTCCATATGCTTCCAGGAAATGTTGAATAGTTTGTGCAGATTTAGATAAGGACATTTTTTTGGATGAGCTACGATCTAAAGTCAATGAAAGTACACAGTTCATATCACTGCCAAGAATAAAGTGGTGAGAAACCATGAGAAGAGTTTAGTAAAAAACTCAGGACTGTCCCAATTTGGCGCATAATTTGGCTAATATAATGGGAAATGAATAGAGTTGCCCAAACACGATTACATAGCGCCCTGCCATATCAGCATCAATACTTGTTGCAATAAAGGGTGTGTTTTTGTTCATTAATATGTGTACCCCCCCTAGCCATTCAGCCAAAATGGGATTGGTATATCTGCCCTGCGCAGGCCCTCTCCAATCAGAAATGGTCTGTTTTCTGTAAATGTGTCTCCTGTAGGAATGCAACATCTGCATAAGTTGCTTTAAACGTATAAAAACCTTTTTACGCTTAACTGGATGATTAAGCAATTTTACGTTCCTGCTCACAAAATTGACCAAGCAGCCCCCACCTCTCTCCTGAACATTAGGACCTGTCACGTGAAATATATGAGATCATAAAATTAGAACTGATGGGATCCACAGCATGGCACAAAAGTACATAAAGTGAAACTAACATCTGGCACATTAAATCAGAACAAAGAAGAAATTAACAAATTGTCTTTTAAGCCCCCCCCCCCAACGCCAAACAAACAAGAACAGTGTCAAACCTAAATCTATCAAAAACAAATCCACACATTTAGTGCTTATAGATGGGATGAGCCACTGGTGACTGTGAAGTAGTTTCCTGACCTCTGTTGAAAGCTGCCCGAGCTTTGAAAACACTCTGTGTAAAATCGGGGTAAGTGGAAATGACCTCGCCGTTACTTCGGAGTGGAGCACGATCAGAACCTCAACACAGTCCTGATAATAGTGTAGATTTGTTACAATAGCACGTGGTGGTTTACCATCAGATCTTTTCTTTGTTAGGCTTCTGTGTGAGCAGTCCATGAGTATGTTCTTATCCAAATTCAAAACTTCTCTCAAGAGTTTAGAAACAGATTCTGGGGAGCTTGCTCCGACCGTTTCAGGCACTCCATGTACACCTCCTCATTCTGCCTTCTAGATCCTCACAATGCTCCTTAAACTCAGCCACCTCAGCCTGCAGTTGTTTGCAAAGCAACCACTTCATCAGTCCAGACTGATAGTCCACCCTCCATTTCTTTAACAGCAGTTTTCACTTTATTCATTTCAGTGTGCGTCACCATTTTAAAATCCGATATTACCACCTGTAGCTCTGATTTGAGGGAGGTGAATTCTTCGGCAAAGGCATTTTTTATTTCAGTTGTTATCACGGCTGATAAGTCTGCTGTCAGTGATGAAACAATCTCTGCCTTTAATGTTGTCAAGTCCATGTTAGAGTCAGTTGAGTCGAGGCACCCAGAGAACTCGAGGCCGCGCTTGGCCTAGCACAGATTGGTCTGGCATATTTAAATTGACGTAATTTACTCGCCATTGTCCTGTATAAGAGTTATCTCCCAGTTACACAGATACTTTAAATATAAACTGTGCGGCATTTCTTTACGCAGAACACTTCATTAAATTAATTTAATCAGAGATTCGGTGGGAGTGCTAACTAAACAAGTCCTACACCATCTTGAGCTCAGCCCCTCCCCTTGGGAGACAATTCTTAAACTCCTCTAACAGTATCAACTCTCAGAGTGATTCAAAACCATCTACCACTTATCAGAGAGTTGCCTTCTCACACTCAACATGTGTCTGACTGCTTTTTAACAATTCTGAGAGGTAAGGCAGCACATACTTCCTGAGCCTTCCCAACCAACTTGTACTGCAACAACATCCACATATCTCGTGGCCAACCGAGCATGACTGCAAGATATTTGAATACACTCAATATTTATCCACTTCAGCTTCTCTACAGGAGGACACTAAAACATAGACACTAAACATATTTACTTATGTTGAATGTGGAGGTGTGCAACACATCAGGGCCAGGAACCACTGCTGATGGTGATGGGTTAAACAGGGCTAACTCACTTGTTTAATTGTTCTATTCTATTATTATTTAAATATTGAAATCATATTTTTTTTTATTAATAGACATCTATTAACATTAGATTAATGAATGAACAACACAAAATCAAATTATGTGTTTTTATTTCTATTCCTGGCAGTGATTATTCCCATACTGACACTGCTGCAAGACAGCCAAGAGGCCATCACATATACCTGAAATGACAATAAAGATTTTGACCAGCAGTGGGGTTTGTGTGCACATGAAGCCTGGAGAAATGAATGTTTTTTGTACCAATTGGATGGAAAGCTTCAAGGTTTCATGAGGCTTCATCTGGCCACCACTAGTGTCTATGTGGTGTAATGTGAGTGATCCTGTTCGCTGCCCTTGATAACTACAGGTGCATCTAAACAAATTAGAATATCATCAAAAAATCATTTATTTCATTAATTCAATTAAAAAAGTGAAGCTCAAATATTATATAGTATATTATATATTACACAGTGATCTATTTCAAACATTTACTTCTGGTAATGATGATTATGTTCTAAATCCAATGAAAATCCAAAAGTCAGCATCTCAAAACATTAGAATATTATATAAGACAAATTCAAATTATTTAAATACATAAATGTTGTTCTACTGAACAGTATATACACTCAGTACTTGGTCAGGGCTCCTTTAGCATGAATTACTGCATCAGTGCTGTGTGGTATGGAGGTGATCAGCCTGTGGCACTGTTGAGGTGGTATGGAGGTGATCAGCCTGTGGCACTGTTCAGGTGGTATGGAGGTGATCAGTCTGTGGCACTGTTGAGGTGGCATGGAGGTGATCAGTCTGTGGCACTGTTGAGGTGGCATGGAGGTGATCAGTCTGTGGCACTGTTGAGGTGGTATGGAAGCTCAGGTTGCTTTGATAGCAGCCTTCAGCTCGTCTGCATTGTTGGGTCTGGTGTCTCTCATCTTCCTCTTGATAGTAGCTCATAGATGCCCTGTGGGGTTTAGCTCAGGTGAGTTTACTGCCCAGCACAGTGATACTGTGGTTATTAAACCAGGTGTTGGTACTTTTGGCAGTTTGGGGAGGTGCCAAATCCTGCTGGATAAAAGCTTGTCAGAAGATGGAAGCATGAAGTGCTCTAAAATGTCCTGGTAGACGCCTGAAGTTTATACTATGCACTATCAAAATAACTTGGGCTTCTATACCACCTCAACAGTTCCACAAGCTGATCACCTCAATGTCACGCCACACTGATGCAGCAATTCATGCAAAAGGAGCCTCAACAAAGTACTGAGTGTATATACTGCACATACTGTACAGTAGAACAACATTTATGTGTTAAACATCTTTGTTTGAATTGGTCTCAATCTAATGTTTTGAGATACTGACTTTCGGGTTTTCATTGGCTGTAAAACAATCATCACTAAAAGAAACACTTGAAATAGACACTCTGTGTGTAATGACTCAGAGTTTCACTTTTTTAAATTTAATTATAGAAATAAACTTTTATATTCTAATTTACTGATGCACCTGTGCAAGGAGAGAAAATTAAGGACCAATGAGTAACAGAAGAAGGCATAATAAACAGTACTATTCAAATATAACTCAATCTACAAATCACTCAACATTCAAAAAGCACTTTCAATTCACACCACAGTAACACTAGACAAAACACACTCAACCACTCTTACATAAGCTCTTCCTACTTCACAAGTTCAGTCATTCACTCTTTCTCTATCCAATGAGCAGAGACAGGTAGAGATCAGCACAAAACACTTTCTACTAAAGGTAATATTTTCAGCCTGTGTGTTCTTGTCAAAGAACTCCTCTCCTTTTAAGAAATTAGACAAAGTTTGACTGGACCTTGAAATCTTTTTTATTCAGCCTGATTCCCCTCATGACAGCATTATGACTGAACTGCAGATAGTCATTTGCCTTAGCTAAAGCATTAAAGTGAAGACAGTGAAAGATGATTTACATTCATAGTACATACTCTATTCTTAAATGGCCACATACCCATGGTTAGTAGAGATCAAACTCAAAACGTATGTTAATATCAAATAACATGTATATGTATGCTTGTCAGAAGTCACAGAAACTAAGACTTTGAAATATTGACAATTCTGTTTTCTTCTACTTAAAGTCATGAATACAACATGAACTCTGAAAATGCACATATATATATTTTAGCAGTTTAAGTCTTGGAAGCAATCTGCAGCTTTTCACTCAACAATAAATCAACCTCTCTAGTCAGAGAAGTAGCATTTGTACAGAATCAGGTGTAAGTGGTTTTACATTATGCCAGTTCCTTATGGCTGTGTAATCAACACAGCCTAACAGAGCACTAAAACTCAATGGTGAACCCACTAATGAACAAAACATACAATCTACCCTCATTTCAAACACAACCGATTCTAAACCACATGTACATATATGTAATGCTGTTAACCAACCAAATCATGAGGATCTATGAAGCCTGCAATAATGTACATTTTTGAACCATAGCTTAAACAAATGGACCAATTAAGTTCAGCAAATAAGCCACATTATTCAAGTGACCAATTTGTTTTACAAAACAATTACCTCCATAAGGCTGCTGAAGTTCAGCATGTATATATTCATGCATATATACACGCAATGGTGGGATAAATTTTTCATAACCATACAAGCAATCGTGCGATACCACCAATATATTTTAGAGGCACCATGCCAATGATGCCTTTATCTGAGTTGCACATATTAAGACAGTGAAGACAGAAAGAGTGCATAACTTTTAAAACTTGTAATAAATCCTTTTTTCCTTCTTTTGATAACGTCTTTGTAAAGCAGCTCATTTTCCAGAGCTGGATAATTTGATATTTCGTGAGGGTTTCCAGTAGTAGCATTTTTGAATTTCATAAACCCATCCATTTGTGTCATTATATATTTTTAAACTTGTAAGTAGTCTGACAAGCTGTGAAGGCAAGTGAAACAGCTTTATGGCTGTTTAATTACATAGCTTTTAGTAGTAGTTCTTCTGTAAGACTTTCAAACATATACACTGATGCTGCAGTCGAGAATGAAAAGATAGTTACTCCTGCATGGCTCATCACAAAAGGCTCCACAATCAGCAGCAGCCGCAGTGGAAGTCTGCATTTGGGTCAAGCAGGAGGGAAGCACGGTTGCGATCATGAGGCAGGCAGTCTAAGTGGTACCAGGCGTCACAGTCATCACACTGCACCCACTGAACAGTGTCCTGCTGTGGTAGACGACAACGGACTGCAGCACATGGCTCTACACCCTGGACTACCCCTGTGTCTTCATCTTCATCATCATCTGAAGAAGAAGAGGATGATGACGACGATGATGAGCTGGAAGATGATGAGGATGAAGAAGGGGAAGGCAGAGAAGGACGCGGCAGTGGGTACTTTCTTGGTCTGCCACGTCGTTTACTGCAAGAGAGAAATATTGTTTTTCAGATCAGTTGGCTATAATAACATCACGCAGGTGCAACACAAGTGTAAACTAGTGATGTAAAAATATTTTTGTCCAAAAGCAAAATTCATAGCTTACAGAAACACAAAACTACAATTATTTTTTACACTGTTACTGATATTGTATTTCTTTATTTAGCATTTTGGTTTCAATATTGGGGGAAAATACAAAAAAAAAAGACAGTAATTTAGGAAAAATACATGATTTTGATAGGAAAAAACTATGCAAAAAGTGCTAGCAGGACATTTTTTTTGGTATTGTGCAGACTGAGCAGGATGTCATTTCAAATGGTGCATCAAACTATAAACCTGTAAAGTTCATATCCCATCTTGAAATAAGCACAACTACAAATCACTTATCTAATGATCCTCATTGAAACTGTGAGATGGTTGACATTTTCACTGCTGCTGCTTAAACTTTGCATCTGATCGGTGAAGGAGAGAAGACAGCAGCGTCATTGATCACTGCTGCTACTATTAATTCCCTTTAAAACCTCCAAAATAATAATAATAATAATAATAATAATACATTTTATTTGTAAAGCACTTTACATTTGCAAACAAACCTCAAAGTGCTACAGAGTAAAATCACAGATATAAAACATAAAACAACAATTTATTTAAGAACGGTAAAATCTACTAAAAAGAAATGTTTTAAGCCCTTTTTTTAAACTTTCAACATTATGCGGTGCCCGTAAATGGTCAGGGAGGGCATTCCACAGGCGAGGGGCAGCAGAAGAAAAAGCGTGATCACCCATGGTGCTAAGCTTAGTTCTTGGCTGGAGGAGGCGGTTTGAATTTTTAGTGCGGAGAGATCGGGAGGAGGTGTGAAGTGTGAGAAGATCCTTCAAGTATGAAGGGGCATTTCCGTAGATGCATTGGTAAGTGAGGAGTAAAACTTGTATTCAATTCTGACAGAGACTGGGAGCCAGTGGAGCGATTGGAGAACAGGTGTAATATGTTCATGTTTCCGTACCCTCATTAGGACACGAGCAGCACTGTTCTGAATGTATTGCAGTCTCTGAATACTACAAAATATTAGAATCCAAGTACATGATTGGAAACTTTTTTGCCAAAAGTTTTCAGGTTTTTTTTTTTATTTGAAATTTGAATTTTTTTGTAGACTTAAAAGTTTTAGTTGCCAAAATGTTTGGTGCATCCCTAGTAAGAATTTCAACTGCAATTCATGCAATTGGAAGACTGGCAGACAAGTATGCAATGATTGAAAAGATCTGTTCATTACATGCATACCTTTGTTTTAAATACTTTATATATGGTTTGTGTTTTTGATGCCACAAATGTTAAAAAAAAAATCTTTCAGAACTGACTTACCCAGTGGTGGTGGTGCTGAATCGTGTCACCTGGCCCCTCTCTCTTTCTATCTTTGGTTGTCTAATTGAGGGAGAAACAAGGTGATAGTTGTCAGCCCTCACAACTCGGGCAGAGTAGACTGGAGAGCTGTTTGCCCTTTGTCTGCCCCGAGGAGCTGGTGTGCAAGGCTTCTGTTGTCGGTAGGCCACCAAATTAATGCCTTTGTTGTGGCCCATGTTTCCAACATCGCACTTTTGGACTGAGGCAAAAGAAGAATTAAGCTTTGTGCTGGTAGACTGACTGTAAATTACGCCATTTTGTTTGGACACCGCAGGCCTGATATCAAACTGTGGTCTCATGCTCATGTCCGTCTTTGACAACGGTGCTTGGAATACCTCAGATTCTGACTTGTAAAGCCGCCGTCTCTTTCCTCCTCTGATTTTTCTTGCATCTTCCAACCCACTTCTGCGACTGACAGGGTCATCTGAACTATCGTCCTCCAGGAGCACTGTGTGGGCTGACTTGCGTCGGCTCTTAGATGATGGTGGGACTGATTTTGAAGAGGTTTCCATTGAAACAGCTGGGAGAGGTGGCGGAGTAGAAGGTGGCACCAATGCTGTAAAAGAAGGCTTGGTGGAATTAAGATCCGTGGTTTTGTCAATCTTCTTGAATGTCCAGCAGCTGCCATTCATCTTGCTCAGGCTGCCAATAGAGTTGAGGATGACTGTGGCTCTGTTGATGGACAATCCAGAAATGTCAAGAGTGGGCTCCGGTTTACAGTCCAGGCTGGTCCTTATCCGGTTCTGAATGTCAGACGAAAATGAGCTAGCTTTTGGAACTGTTATGGCATTGAAATTTTCAGGACGAACCCGGACCTTCTGGAAGAGAAAGTAGAACTCTGGGCTTCCTTGTGCTGCCTGGCCACCAAATATTAGTGTATCACCATCAAATATCTCAAACAAAACACCCTGCTCCATTCGAACATCATTCACCCATGTACCTATAAAATAAAGTCAAAGTGTAATTTAGTCATTATAGGATTAAAAATGTCAAACAAATGACAGCAGACATCAGATGAAAGACAATACCAACCATAGCTGCTTCTGTCCTTGACCTGGACTTTCCAGCCCTCCTCTCCTGATGCATCAGTCTGTCTTTCTGCATGCAGTTCAGCATGAATGCGGGACACAATTGTCGATTCAAGAGTGACATCGCATAACTCTGCCGCTCGACCCAAGCGGAAAACAGACTGGTTAAGTGCTGGTCGAAATGTGTACAGGTCATGTGCCGAGTCAGACACACCACTGCTGTGACCATTAGCATTATCTGATGAGCCAATCCTCAACAGCTGAAAACATGGCTGGACTCCAGACAACATATTGGCACTCCACAAGGAAAAAAGCCAAACTACTCAGCAACAAATGCCAATTTACCGATATGTGGGTGCCAAATTATGACCCTCCATTTTAGATTTGGTTGCCCATAAAATAACTACTGAATAAAATGTGCCAATTAAGAAAGCTTATTTAAAGTTTTAAAGATGTCAGAAGATTTAAATAACGTTCAGACGAATTACTATGCTGAGTACTGTCATTACGCTTATAATTTGTGTCGTCTATTTAGAGATGACAGATGAAGCCTCTGATAGCTGTAAACATAAATAGGTGTGTAGCAGGTGGCAGGGCGAGGTCACATACAAATGGTCTTCATTCTAAGGATAAATAAGAAAATGTATAAGCATCTCATTACTTATATATACACACATATACACGCACACACACACACACATATATTTATATATACACATACATAAAAAATTCTGCTTGTTGCCTGCTGTTCTGTAAAGGTGCCATAGCACCAATATTTAGGGCCCAGTTTCCCAAAACCTTTGTAAGTAATACAATTTTAAGTAATGGAGAAAGCATTCAGTGCAACACTCCACCATCTAGCAATTATATTCATTCAATAATTATATTCAGTATTTTTCAGAAACCATAAATTAATGTTCGTTGTTTTTTTAAAACTGAAGACAAGCAGATAATTATGTAATATTTATAGCTCTAGGGCTCTCCTCTGAACTTCTATTACCAGTAAACTTAGGTGCAGTAACACTGGAGCTTAATGATAAACAAAGTACCAAGACCTAGTCAACCTATTCACCAAGGTAGCTGAACTGTCCAACAAGCATAACATTTCTCAGAACAGGAGAATTCCTCGTTCCACCTTAAAGAGGTTACAGCCTCTTGCAGAATTTAAGGTGGAACTGGACATTCTAACAAGACGCTCACGAATAAAAAGCTGCAGCTGCCGCCAAATGTTACAATATAAAACTATAACAGCACAAGTAAACCTTAAGTACATTCAGTTTATAAACCATGGCTACTCTGACTACAAACACCAGTTTATTACAGTAAAATTACAGAGGATGGACGGATGTGTTGAGCGTTAGCTTTAGCATTAGCCTATGTGCTGTCTGAAGCTGAGGCTGAATCCACACATCGAAGCGGAGTGAAATAAAGAGCAAATAATCATCCTAAATCTTTTTTTAACTTCATACTAAACACGAAGAAGGCTTAACCAAGCAGAACATACCGCACAGATGACCACGCTGTACTGCAAGCGTCAGCATTTATCTCTTACTTCTCCTTCGTTGTTATACATGTCGCTTTCTTTTCCCAGGAAGTGCTTTGAAATTTGGCGCGCCGGGACAAGCTTCCTTGCGCGAGATTTAACGCCACTTCCGATTTCATGACGTACAGATCAGGGGCTGATTTCTGATCTGTAGTACTTCATATGTTGCTTATTCCAGCTTTGAATAATACTTTAAAATAAATAATTCATTATTGTATTTTTCTGTTATAAAAAATATTTTAAAAGGTAAAAAATAAGGGTTTCTCAAATATGACAAAAATAATAATTCTGATTATTTAAAAGTACTGAGATCAGTTATTTAACACGTTCAATAAATGCATGAATAATCTTTAATTCAACTTAAAACAACTTTTAAAATGTTTTTTAAAGAGATAAAGTTAAACATTTAAACAGTAAATATTTTTCATGACCACACATTGTGTTTCTTTTGGCTTACTGGTCAGAAATCAATAAAACTGCGCCTCCACACTCAGTCGTTTAGGCTAGGAGGGTGAGGCAGGTGTCTTCAGTGTTGGTGTCTCCCACAAGCTGATGACAGTGAGCTTATAGGCTTTACTTTAGCTGTTTACTCTCCAGATGTTTAGCACATATTTTGCACAAGACATAAAGTTACATAATAATATAATAGATTTGTGTCTTGAGCTATCATTAGTGTTATTAGTGATACAACTTATTTCACTAATGTTGAAAAATATAACCTTTACTTTCAGACTTAACCTAGTTGATAATTGCACATATCTCTTATTCCGGTGATTGATAGTGTTTACTGAGGTTGTTTATGGACTAATATCTCCTATTCTAGCGATTAATAGTGTTTATTGAGGCTGTTTATAATATAGGAAATAATATGAATACTCAAAAAGAAATTGTCTTTTTGTTTTATAACACACTAGAATGGGATTGTAGAAAAGATATGTAAGGAATTTTACCTACTTATTATTTAACATCATTTTAACATATAGTTTTAAGCTTTAGCTACATGTGTACAGACATTATGTTTAACAAAATACAAACTGCTGTACCTATATTGTCTTAACCAGTGATTTTTCATTAGCATTTTAGACTATTCACAAATCAAAACTGTTCTCCAGAAACACTGGATATAATTTAGAACTGAAAATTAATAATTTAGAAATAAAATTGAAAAAAACATGCTTTAGTGCAGTGTTGTACAGAAAGCTTTTCTATTGTTTTGTCACTGATCACTCACAATAGAAACAATTTCATTATTTTATGTTTGTACAGTGGAACCTCTGTCTCTGGTAGAAATTTTGTCCCAGTTATCGTTCATCCTCCTGGTTTTCGTCAGCGTCCCCATATAACTCACCACAAATTTTGCGAAAACAAAGCAGCTGTAAGTTTGTCATACATTCTGGCTTGGTTTCTCATTGTTTCTCGTTGATAACACTTAAAATAACCTAAAACATGTCACAATAAAGCGATGGTGCAAGGTGCTACTGCCTGAAAATGGGTTAAAAAACAAATTGCAGCCGAGAACCCAGAGAACGGGTGTATAAAAAAAAAGGCTGCCAGCTGGACCACACCAGCACACTCTAAAACAGAGCGTAAACCTGTAAGAGTGATGTTAAGAGTTAATTTATCCATTTCATTAGTCTTTTGTGTTTATTTCTCATTGTGTTCTGTGTGTAAAACTATAGTTATTCTATATAAATGTGTTTTTGTTTATATTTTGGAGTGTGTGGAACAGATTAATTATATTTCCATGATTTTTTATGTCAACTATTATCATTCTTTTCAGTTATCAGACACTTTAGAAGATATTCATGATGAAAACCTGATTATGAGGTTCCACAGTACTTCATTTGTCATGTCTCTTACTTTTATATCACACAACTACATACAACATGAGCAACATCATTTTAAAATCTTTTAATGTAAAACTTGTAGAATTGTAGAATAGCATACAGCAATACAGAGTCAATGAAGGGAAAGTCTTATTTGTTCATTTGTTATGCATATTTATCTCAATTTTCCAACGTTTCTTTGCATACATCATTTAAACACAGCAGCTGCCTTTTATGCAGTGTGAACATTTCATGATGAATAGACCAACAGAAATGCTCCAAAAACGCTTGAAATTATACATGCTTTTACTTCAGACAGAATGGATCAAACGAGCATCTAAACCTCCCCTTGTGACTGAGGATACTACTTCTTCAAGTCTTTGTTTTTGGATTAAAGTTGTGTTAAAGACAAGCAGAAAATTTAATTCACAGCAGTGAATTCACCTTTCACAACATTGGTTACGCAGAAATAGAGTAGAATCTGTAAATTAATGCAGATATTAAATCTGCTGTGAGACAAGCAATCTAATCTATAAGCCAGCATGCTGAATTAACTATTGAACTTGAATATATTCTGGGTCTATGACAGCAGCTGATTTAAGAAATTAAAGAATGATGTGATATAGACTGTAACAACATAAGCTCTTTTTTTATTTTTTTTATTCCAGTTATCTTCCAATGTATTTTAGAAGACAATTGACCCACCGCTTTTTATTAACTGTCTCTACCACTATCACTAGCAATGCCCCTGACTCTTCGGAGGGGGCAGATGAGCACAGGTGTCCTAGGCATACAAGTGATGTCAAGCCACTTTTTTTTTTTATGAACTGCTGACGATACATCGCAGCCTGGCAACTAGTGCACTCGGAGGAAAGCGCAGATCCCCGGTTTTGATGGATTGCCAGGCAGACGCATGTGTTCATCGACATTGTCTATAGTGCTTGGGAGAGTGTGCCATCTTGCCCACCCAAAGAGAGAGCACAGCCAATTCGGCAAACTCGTGATCCTCAAATCATAGTGTCAGCGCCTTAGTCCACTGAGCCACTCGGGGCCTCAAGCTGTTTTTTTGGTGAAACATTTCTTTGAGTACTTTGCATTAACAGTAATAAAAGCAATTAAATCATAGTGAATAAAAAGCATATTTCATTACATTAAGGTTATAGTGGTATTTATCATTTAATTGCTCCTAGAAAATTAGAAGAAGGCAGCATTCAAAAGATTAAAAAATCTTGCATCCTTGGTTTAGAAAAAAAGTGTTTTCTATATACATGCAATATATGTATGTACAGAAGTAAGTGGACCGTTCTTTAAAGTTGTGCGTGTTTGTGTTCAAACTGGCAACTGTTTCTACCCTTTGTGTTTGTGTGTTTGTTTTTGTATGTGTGTATGGAGGTGCTTTAGTGCCAATATTGCTTTCTATAGTCCTGGAGTTCCATGATACATCATTTGGCTTTGAATAAGGGAAAGCAATTATCCACACAATGCTTGTGAATTAAGGTATTATTTTATGACCCTTATTACTGTATAATACTAGGATATTTCAAAGCCATGCCTACATTTATTACAATGTAATGAATATGTCAGGACATTATATAGTACACTTTTCACCACCTCAGTGCCACAAATCAATTAAAACTTCAGACAATCAGACAACTACATATATCTCTCAGTAAGAAGATATGTCTAAATACAGTAAACACTTCATTCATGCCTCCCAGTTTTAGTAGATCATTATATTTACAGTAACTGCAGTTTAATGAGCTTTGAAAGACTATTGCCACCAGGACTCTATATTTTCTGACTCTATGTCAAATGAAACATGAGGTAGCAATTTTTCCAGCAGGTCCAGCCTCTTAATTTATGACCTATTACAAAAGATGCCTATTGGTAGCTAGTATTAACTAATTTATTAATGATGTGGCATTCATTTGAGTCATACTTCTTAATCTAAAGCATCCTTAATGGCACATGAGGGCACTGACCTACTGCAAGTTGGATAGCACTGTAGTCTTGGATAACCATCTTATTTGGATACTTAGTCCTGCATGAGAAGTGGATGAGTTCATACTGAAATGTTTGTGTTTAGTAAACAAATACAAGTATGTTAATATCTTGGCAAATGTGAACACAATGTGAGACTTTATTGCAATTACTACTACCCAACAGTAGACACGTTAGATCAGACACAGAGTTGAGACCTAGTATAAAGTCTCCATCTGATCTAATTGTTCATGAAAAACAAGCGAGATGTTAAGGAGATATCTGTTTGGATTTTACTTTTCTTTGAGTGCTAATGACTTTTTGTAAGTGTGAATCTAACTATTTTCCTAAAACTTATGCAGTGACGCAAAACATTGCTTACATGAACTGTTACCATTACACATGACCAGTAAAGAAAACTACAGTGGATTGTGAATGGGTTCAGTTTACGCTCTTATAAAGGTACCACAAAGGGATCTTTGAGCTATACCACAGGAAAAAAACGCTTTTAGATCCTTAAAAAAGGAAATTACATGAGTATGAAGAACATTATAAAGGTTTCACATGATGTAAGGTTTTTTTTTACCACACTGTAAAAAAAAAAGTTGAGAAAACTCAAAATTTCAAGTCAACTTATTACACTCAATTTTTCGAGTTTTGATCCCAACTCAAACTTTTAAGTTTTAAAGAAATTCACCAACTCATTATTTTTTGTTCAGATAACTTTTTTTCCACAGGTATATAAACTTGAAATTTTAAGTTTTACATACAAAGAGTTTCTAATTTTAAAAAAGTTGAGCCAACTTACTATATCAAGACAAGTTAGAAGAATATTTGAAAATGTGAAAGCTGCAGTAACTGAACAAGAAATAGAAGTTAGCTAAACTTTTTAACATTTTAAACTCTTAGTGCGTAAAACTCAATGGGAAAGATACCTTAACTGAACAAGATATAGTAAGTTGGCTCAAATTTTTTTTTAATTAGAAACTCTTCATAAGTAAAACTTAAAATTTGAAGTTTATATACCTGTGGAAAAAAAAGTTATCTGAACAAAAAATAATGAGTTAGTGAATTTCTTTAAAACTTAAAAGTTTGAGTTGGGATCAAAACTCGAAAAATTGAGTGTAATAAGTTGACTTGAAATTTTGAGTTTTCTCAACTTTTTTTTTACAGTGCAGTTTAGAGGTTCTTCACACTCAAAATCTCTTTTACAGAAAGTTCTTTAAGGAACCAAAAGTGGTTCTTCTCTGGCACTGTTCTAAGAACCGTTTATAGCACTTTTATTTTTATGAGTGTAGTTCTGTCAGTATGTGGTGCTGGAGGAGAAGACAGATGCAATGTTGTGTCCAAAAACAAAAACAAGGTTTTATTACAGAAACCAAACTGAAGTTATAACTTGACTAGGAAGATGGAAACGTGGACATACAAAACTATGAGGACAGACAATGACTGACCAAGACTATGAAACACAAGAGAGCTTAAGAGCAATTTAATCAGAAGCAGAATGAACAAGCAGGGGGATTTTGATGAGACAAGACCTTTGTGGCCATTGACAAGACATGATGGGACTAGTGTGACGAGGCATGACGTGAATGTAAACACAAGAGCACATGAGGTCAAGATGACACATGGTGAAACGTAAACAAACAGAGCACGTGACAAAACAGGGCCAGGGACGAAGACACCGGCTGGAGGGTTACAAGTTCCCATTTCAAACTATTTTTAACACTGAACTGTAAAGACTCTCATCCTCGTGAGTCACACAAAATTTCTTGATGATCATTGAAACTGGCAAAGATCTTGTTCAAGCATAACTAACAACAATGTATCTTAAATAAGACTGGAATGTACATCAAATGTACATTAATCAGCAAAGAGCAACATAACCTCAGAATCAGATTAATGTCTAAGGTTTAAAGATCTAAAACTTAAAAGTGAGGCTGTGAAAACATACATAGTGCTGAGATTTCAGTTGTCTGGAGTTAAGTAGTCTTTAAATGTTCATTTCTGACTGCAGCTGCACTTCACCAGAGACAAGACGTGGATGTCTGGGTTCTGATTTCTGGCCGGGTGCTCATCTTTGCTAAAAGCTGAAGTGTCTGCAATATATTTCTTGACTAGGGCACAGTTGCAGATTTTATTATTATTTTTCTAACTCGAATAACGTTTCTAACATACTGTCATGCACTGGAGGAAAACTAGGTAGTCAAATCAAAACTTGAGATGAATGAAATATGTCTGAACACAACGCTCTATAACACATATACCTTTACCACTCTTAATGGTTCTTCAAGAGTTCTTTAGAAAAGAAAGAACCATGAACACTCAAAGCACTTTCCATGGTGAATTTCGTCAGAACCTTTCTGAAAATAGAACCAAAAAGGGTTCCTCTATTATTCTTTTCTTTGAGTGTTCATGGTTCTATATAGAACAATGTTCTTCACTAAAGAACCCTTGAAGAACCATCTCTTTTAAGAGAATAGAGTGGACTCCCAAGATCTTTTCTGCTTCTGCCATAAGTGATTTTTTTTACATATTATCAGAGGAATACATTTTTTAGTCACTCATAGCATAAAGCAGCTACTGTTATTTCCTCTGTCTGTATTTTGATAACTTAGGACGTAGTGACAGTGAACCCTTTTCCTTTTGTTAGAGACATTAATGTCAACAGCAAATGTGACAAAATTCAGAGCATTAAAATATGTCTCAGGTACATTTGTGTTGTGACAAAACAAAGGATTGTGTGAGCTTAAGATCAGATGTCATTGCCATCGTACAAGAATGCTAAAATGTGAATATTCTGCTGTTTTGAATTTGACTGTTTTAACAGACAGCCTAACATGCACTACATAGTGGCTTTATAATACTTTTTGACTCTTTGTACTAAACCCTGGATTACTTTAAACGCATGCATCATGTGATCTCTAAAGTTCTGGTATTTTCTCTAAAAATGATCATTTTAATATAGTGCTAGGATGTAGTGCTATACTTGTGAAAAATCAGGCATAGGAAGTATTATTTAGAAGCTAATCAATGTCAGTGATTAGATGGTGGACAAGGAGCTTCCAGGCTCAGGTTGGATAATGGACGTGAAAATTCTGGACTATTCCTTTACCAGTAAACAGACTCTCAGGTTGTGGTGCCATCTGCACCAGTGATTTGATCCAATTTGGCCACTACTTCAGGAAGCAATGGGGCATCTTTGCTTATTTCTGGCAAAGGGCTGGTTGCAGGTGCTGAAGATACCACAGCATCTCGGCCCTGGGCTTTATCAAAAGGGGTCATATCAAAAGTGGTGGCTACCATCAAGCCTCCATCAACATGAGCTTCAGATCTAGGCTGGGAAGCTGGACTGGCACTGAGAATTGAATCAGGTGTACGGGTGGCACTGTGGTTACCCTCAGAAACAGTTGGGGGAATGGCTGCAAGGCTGTCAGAGTCAATAAGCAACTTGTGGGAGGCACAGCTCTGAGGCACATCAATATCACTATCCAAAGGGAGAGCAGAGGAGTTGTATTCTGCACCCGAGTCATTCATATCTTGGAAGGTGTGGTAGCGCCCTGCTTTAGACACTTCCAGTCCCTACAGAAAGAAGACAGTAAAAGACTGTTTGAAAACGCACCACTGCAGTAAACCTGGATTAGTTAACAGAAAATATTATTAAAGTCTGTTGCCTTAATATATTTTTATGAAATATCAGAACTTTGTAGAACACATTTGTAAACTTTTATAATGTAAATTAATACAAAATATTTAATAAATAATACCTGTACCTTAATGTAATTAATATCACATGTTTAAAAGTATGTGAAGTATAATCAAAGCAATTAAGCTACAGTTTCAGTCAAAAGTTTGGACACAGCTTCTGGACATTCAGTGGTGTTTCATGATTTAAAAATGTTCTTTATTGTAGATTAATACTAAAGTCATCTAAACTATGAGTAAATACATCTGTAATTATTTAGTAAACAAACAAGCACAAGATGTTTCAAGACTATAAAGTATTTTTATATAATTCCGTTGTCTGAAATTATTATAAAAGACAATTGATTAGGTCCAAATGACGTCACCACGCAAAAGTTTGTCAGAAAATGACAGAAGAAAGACATCCCTGACCTTCACAGATTTCGTCCCGCGATGG
>BRDA01007264.1:0-14306 GCA_036984385.1 Crenuchus spilurus
TAAAATATTAGATGTTGGCACCTCCACATCATTGCCTTCAGTTTTTATTCACAATTTGTTTAGTGTCCCAACTTTTTTGGAATCCGGTTTGTATTACACCGAGTGCTATAGTATAAGTGTACTAGTACACAGAGTGCTATAGTATAAGTGTACTATTACACCGAGTGCTATAGTATAAGTGTACTACTACACCGAGTGCTATAGTATAAATGTACTTTTACACCGAGTGCTATAGTATAAGTGTACTTTTACACCGAGTGCTATAGTATAAGTGTACTATTACACCGAGTGCTATAGTATAAGTGTACTATTACACCGAGTGCTATAGTATAAGTGTAGTATTACACCGAGTGCTATAGTATAAGTGTACTATTACACCGAGTGCTATAGTAGAAGTGTACTATTACACCGAGTGCTATAGTATAAGTGTACTACTACAGAATAAGTGTACTATTACACCGAGTGCTATAGTAGAAGTGTACTATTACACCGAGGGCTATAGTATAAGTGTACTACTATATAGAGTGCTATATTATAAGTGCACTATTATACCAAGGGCTTTTGTATAAGTGTAATATTATGACAAAGGCTATTTGTTTTTGTTGTTGCAGTTTTAATAAGCAGCTGTAAACGTGCACACAGTCACAACCAGGAGACAGAGGTGTGTGAGGCTGTTGGGAGGAAGAGATGGTGTGAGATAGAGGCATCAAGGTGAGAAAACAACATGTCACTTTATAGCTTTGACTTCCTCTTGATCTATGGGAACAGATGAGTCCAGGCATACACACACACAAAAAAACAAAACAAAAAAAAAACATCCGTAACAACACAAATGAATAAAAAGTTCATATACAGAAGCCTGCAAGAGTCTTAGTACCATGATTTCATTATTTAAAACCTTTAAGAATTACACATATCATTACGATAAACAAAAATATAGCAAAAAATCACTTCTGAAAAACAAAATTTGAGTTCAACATATTTTCTAAGATGCTGCTCAGTCATCACATAAATGTACTAAATTAAATTAAATATATTACAGACTGAAGTATTGACGAACCAGAAGTCTGCTCTCTGTAGAGGATGGGTAACATGTTCACTTAGAAAATCATTAAAACCTAATAAAACAATGGATGTACAAACTTTTGCATAAGCCAGTATGGTAATAAGAGGAGAGGAAAGGTAAAAGAGGGAGATGGCCATCATCTGAGTAACGTAAAAACAAAAACCTCCATGAGACACTTTACGCCTTCACCTGTCTACAGAGTGTTACTGTATCACCAGCATGCTCAGACATTAACAGGAGCTCAGGCACATCACAGACAGTTTCTAAGTGGAGGGAAACTAACTACAAAGACATAACTAAGAGGTCAAAATGACTTATTTGGTTTAGTGTGAAAACTACAGGGATGAACAATTCAATTAAATTCAGCATTTTATAAAAATAAACCATTTAAAATTGTAATATTGTGAAAAAGTTGTGTTAATAAATTCATCAAATACTGCTGATCAGTATTGCTTATAACTAAAATCTCAAATTATTAGAACATTTCATTGCAAGTTTGATTAAATTACTCTTCACAGTATCAGTATTAAAACAAAAAAGCTTGAAATACATCACTTATGATGAACATAAAATTTATAGGGATATAAATACATAATGTTTACCTTTGCAAAGTAAATTATGAACACAAATGGACTTTTATATTATTTATTGATCATTATTACAGTACTAGACTTTGCAATATGATAAGCCTGCATACAAATCATTGATCATTTATCTAAAAAAATGCAGGGCAAAACTTTAACCTACTGGTTCTCTGTTGTGGTTGTAAAGGGCAGTCCCACCTATTTTTTAATTATGTGCACATACTTCAATCTTTAAAATGTAAAGATTACATCTTATCAAATGTGTTGTGGACATTGGGACACCTGGTTTCCACCACCATCATTTGAAATTTAAAATGAACCGTGATCAATGATGTGTGTGCAACATTTTTTTTAAGCTTTTTTAATATCACTGTGGTAACAAGACAAAATAATCCTTTATATGAGAAATAAAAACATAATAAAAGTTAATGTAATTTTAGTTTCTGGACTAATTCTATTAATGCATACAGTCAAAAAAGTTATAACAGGATACAACAGTATAGTTCATATGTAATTTGCTCATGTTATTCATGCATCCTGTAGTAAAATTTTTGATTTAGGTTAAACTTTTGCCAATGTGATTGCACACAACAGAATTTGACCTTAGCATTTAATCCGTGCAGTGAAACACACACAAACTAGTGAACACACTAGGCTGTGAGAACATGTGTCCAAAGTGGTGGGCAGTCGTATACACAACACCTGGGGGAGCAGCTGGGGGTTAGGTGCCTTCTTCAAGGGCACTTCCGTCATGATCTGCATGGGATCAAACTGGTGACCTTCCGGTCACAAGAACCACCAGGCCACATCTGCATGCATAATTGGTCAACTTGCAGTGTAGAAAAAAAATAATTAATGGATGGCAAGATGACTTGATTTACTGGACAGATGATTCACTGATCAGTTCAGATTATTTTTGGTTAATAAGAATCAGACTGTAGTGGAAGTACAGACAACCGCTAAACTGACAAGCTGTTTCAGTCTTGTGAGTGTATTTAACCTTACAAATGTACTTCATGAATGTACTTCAGGTCAGCCAAGAACTACACTGGAACTTACGTAATGCACGCAAAAATGTTGGATGTTTTTTAAAATCCACTTTAAAACGCTGAGCTGGAATGTTGAACGTGAACATAACGATGGGAAAAACGGCTCTTGCATTTTATTTATTACTTAAGTGTTACTGAAGTTTATGTGGCTGACTTCAGGGGAAATTCCACAGATCTTTCTAAATATCTACATAATTCAGTTCTTCAGATGTCTGTGTGTTTTGATGTGAAATGACCACCAGTGAACTGAATCGTGTCTTCTGAGCTATGATATGCAATGTTGAAAGTGTTAAAGCAGTGATAAACCTGATAAAACAAGAGACGATTGTACCTGTTTTGCCTTACGATGTCCTGCATGCACTCCTCCACCATTAACAGATTTTAAAAATACACTTTAGGGCACCGAGTGGCTCAGCGGACTAAGGCGCCGTCACTATGATCTGAGGATTGTGAGTTCTAATCCCAAACTCGCTGCTTGCCATCGGCAGCCGGAGCCCGAGAGAGTAAAAAGTGACCGTGCTCTCTCTGGACGGGTAAGATGGCACTCTCTACCCAGCAATACTAAGTAATGTCAGCTGGCTCAGGCCTCGACCAGGTGATCCATTAGAACTGAGAATTCTGCACTTTCCCCTGCCTGGCAGCAATATATCAGCAGCAGTTGGAAAAGAGGCGGAGCTCGACTTCACATGCATTGGAGGAGGACTGTGTTAGTCTGCACCCTACTAGAGTCAGAGATATTACAAGTGATGGGGAGAGTCAATGAATGGGCAGGTCAATTGCTACCAAACACACTGGGTTTTTTAGCCAAAAATCTCAAAATGGTTGTAAAACAGTGTCTTGAACCATTTAATATATTTAGAACCATTATAACCATTTCATGTAATAACTTTATTCACTGTGAACAATTCTTACTCAAAGATGATCTAGAACAGAACATTTCTCATATAATTACAAATGAACCACTTTTATTATTAATGTGATTCCCCTTTGTAATTGTCAAAACTGAGGAAATGGGTAAGGTTTATATGTACCTCAAGAAAGAAAGGTTCATAAGTTCAAGCTCATTTCAGAAATCATCACTGATGCATGCTGTACCCACAATAGACTTTAATTATAATTATTATAGAGGCCATTACTATCATCACAACAATACACACACTATGCTGTTATACTCTAAAATGGAAGCTGGCTGTTTGGAAGTGAGGACAGAATATAATTGAAATCATTGAGCAAAGCATAAGGGAACCATCCAGCTCATCACATCAGTAGTCATCTTCTACATGCTTTGTAACTACTGTAAAAATCCTGTTGTCTGTTTCATGTTCTTAGTTGTACCTCTCTATGTCAAAAGTCTGTCCAAGCATTGATTTGGGAGAAGGGTATGCGTTTCCATGATAGATTCAATAGGGAGAAGAGTAAAAATTTTGACTTAATTTGATTTGACCTTCCTGTAGAGGTCAAATGTCACAGTGTTGAAGGACTGATTTGTGATTATAATGGTCTACAAACAGCAGAGTCTAAAACTTAGACATTCTCACTTCAAAACTCTACTTTTAACTTAATTTTACGGGCTTTATCTCGCAGAATTAATCAGTCTGTTTTTGTTACTACACATTTAAAAATATGTAATATATGGTCTGACTGACCAACCAGTGTTGGTTGAAGCAGCCCAAGCTTCAACGTGAAAGGGTAAGACTGAACAGCTGTAGGCTGAAGAGGTGGACGTATGTGTGAAAGCTTTAGTTTTCATGACTAGCTCTGAATTCAAACATTTGTTGCTATATACAAAATGTATGAAAAAGTTGTTTTCCCATGATTTGGCCCTTTTAAACCACTAGGCCTCAGAACATCTGCCACCACGCTGCCAGGAACAAGATTCAGAAAAGGCTAATGCTGTGTTCAGGTGCTCATTGTATGGTTGTACGTATGAGATAGTTGATATAAATGAAGACGGGTTCATAAATAAATAAACAAAAACATTGAGTAGCCGTAATGTATTTGTGGGTATTTTAAGGCTTATGGAGCTCTCTGTCTCTAACTAGCACAGCACCTCCCTGTTTCTGATGTGTGAAACTGCTTATCAGCTCATAGACGGTCTTGTTTTTGATGTGTCTGATTTAGGAGGCTGAGCTGTTCCTGCATCACTGAGTCTCACACCTCCATTTCAAAGGCCCTTACACCTTCCTTCTTTCACTCTGTCAGGGGGTGGCGTCGTAAAAACAGAAACTTACACTAAACCCATCCCCCACCCCACAAAACCACCCTCACCATCCTGCCCCCTCAAAACACACCAAACACAACCTCAACCTTAGATCACACATTATAACAATATGTTACCCTCAACCCTTCAGGTGGTATAAATGACTAGTGCTGATCTTGATTCTTTGTATTTTTATTAAACCAAAGTGAACCTTAGCACTTTTACTAACACACACAGTAGTGTAAATAATGTTATTTACTCTTTACTTTTTGGGATAAACTAGCATTTAACTACTTAAACTTTTTAAATAACATTAAAATAAATAAAGTGCTAAAAGAAACACCCTGAAATGAGTAATGCATATCTGTGCATGTGAGTATTTTGCCAGCTCATGTAATAGAATTACAAAAATATTCTGCCAAAAAAAGAATAAAATTCATCATGCATTCACATGAATAACATTTATTGATTTAATTAATTAGTGTTATTTTTTTCCTTTAACATGTGTACTGTCTTTTTAAGCTCTTTGAATAAAGGCACACTTTATTCTGTAATTGGTATCATGATGAAAGTCTATTTCTAAAAAGGTTAATTGTAAAGCTTCGTAAATTAGACCGATAGACATATGAATACATAGACAGAGGGATAGATGGACAGACAAGAGAGATATGTGGATAACACTGAAAGACACATGAAGAGATGATAGATGTAGATAGACAAACAGAAGATGGGTAGATGGATATACAGACATTTAGATAGGGGGATGGATATAAAAATACATGGATGAATGGACAGACAGTTGATAGATGAATAGACAGATGGTAGGACAGACATTACTACAAGTACAAGACAAGAAAAGCAGTGGGGATGCAAGACGCTAAGCCGTATCTTGTTCCCAGTCAATAACTATTTCTGTGAATGACTATTAAGCATCCACATTCCATATCATCACCACCTACACTTCCTGAGGTATATTATAATCTGTCAGAATGATCATGCAGAAGGTTTGTTATGTAAGCTTCTTATTTTTCGCTAAATAAATTCATTGACGACTAATTGCCAATAAACTGATAAAACCCTCTATAATAACTTTTGTATTATTGTGATCATAAATCAGGTTTTCCCTTCAGCTGGTTGTCTAAAATTTGTGTGGTGCACCTTGAGACACCGAAGCAAAGCTGACCACTCATGGTCATGTTTAGATTAGGTGTGTATGTACCTGTATTAAGGTGTGTTGGCACATAACAGATGAAGTCGGCCGCTCTGTCTCTCACATCCTGGTCCTCATCCTGCAGTAAGGTGAAGAGATTCTGCCATAGTGTCAGAGTCTGTTTGATGCCTGAAGCACACAAATATTAACAATAAATTATTCCAAGATTTACAGAATTTTCAGCTTAACCTAAATGTGGCTGACCTCTTGAGACATTTGATATCAGTCCTGTTAAGCTAAAAAGCAAATGCATTTCTATGTTTTTAGATACATACATATAAATTTAGATCAAGCACTTACTCAAAGGCAGGTTTGAAGCAGTTAGCAGAGTAGGCGTGGCCTTGACCAGAACCTCTGCAGCGGTCAGTTTGACCTCTGTTGGCGTTTGTTCACAACAGCATTGGGTCACCATTGCCCCCCAGAGAGACACAAGCGAAACTGCAGCCTCACCCAACTCCTGCTTACAAAACACAAACACTAGTAGAGATGCAACAATACAGCAAGTCACACCGCTTCAAACAATATCAGTGAGTAGCAGGTTAGACTGTTGCTTGTGTGTTAAGTCAGGAGAAAAATATCTAGCTATACACTGTGTGCACAATTATTAGTCTTATTTTTGAGGATTATTTTAATTAATCACCAGTGCTCTTGGTTAATTCAAAATGTCAATAAACCTCAAACATGAATGTTTCAGAAAGTAAAAGTGAAGTTTGGGCTTTCTTTAGAGAATATCTGTATGTGCACAATTATTAGGCAACTATTACTGTGCAGAATTATTATGCAGCTAAATGAAAAACACATTTTCACATGTGACTTTTTATTTTCATCTGTTCAAGTGAGAACTAAAAACAATCAACTCAAATCCTTCCATTAAGCATTTCTGACATATTAAAAAACATCAGTGGCCAATATAGCCACCCTTCTTCTCAATAACAGTGATAAGCCTTCCATTCATGGAGTCTGTCAGTTTCTTGATCAGTTGACGATCAACTTTTTGTGCAGCAGCAACCACAACCTCCCAGACACTGTTTACAGAGGTGTACCGTTTTCCTTCACTGTAAATCTCCCGTTGAAGAATTGCCCACAAGTTCTCAGTTGGGTTCAGGTCAGGTGAGGAAGGGGCCCACGTCATACATCTTTAATACCTTTACTGGCCAGCCATGCATGTGATGGAGCATTGTCCTGCATAAAAATCATTGTCTTTTTGAAAGATGCAGACTTCTTCCTGAACCCCTGCTTGTCTTCTAAAACAGGCAGTAGGCTTGGGGGTTGATTTTGAGCCCATCTCCAACCTGAAAAGGACCGACCAGCCCATGTTTAATGATACCAGCCCATACCAGTACCCCACCTTCACCTTGTTGTTGTCTGATTACTGATCCAGCCATGGGCCCATCCATCTGGTCCATCAAGAGTCACTCTCATTTCATCAGTCCGTAAAACCTTTGAAAAATTTGTCTTCAAATATTTCTTGGACCAGTCTAGACGCTTCAGATTGTGTGTCTTGTTCAGTGGTGGTCGGGTTTCAGCCTGTCTTACCTTCGCCATGTCTCTGAACATTGAACATCTTGTACTTCTTGGTACTCCAGGAAGATTGCAGTTCTGGACAGAACATGACAGAACTGGAAGATAATGGGTCCCTGGTAGCTTCAGGCTTGATTCTTCTCAAATCCCTGGCATTTAATTTATGTCTTTTTGTCTCAACACGTTTCTTGCGACCCTGTTGACTATTTGCAACAAAACGTTTGATGGTTCTGTGATCACACACCAATATCTTAGCAATTTCAAGTGTGCTGCGTCCCTCTGAGAGACTTTTGGTAATTTTTGACTTTTCAGAGTCAGTTAAATCTCTTTTTTGGCCCATTTTGCCTAAAGAAAAAAGCTGTCTAATAACTGTGCACACCTTGAAATAGGGTGTTGATCTCCTTAGGCCAAACCCTCCCTCAATACACAGACACACATCACCTGCTATGCTTCAATCCATTAAGCATTCAAATTTATCCAGCTTGGAGTTAGAAAATATGATTCAAAATGATAATACGGTCAAAATACTCACTTGCCTAATAATTGTGCACACAGTGTAGTTAACTTATTAATATAAGGTATATTATTCACATGAGATATATTATTCACATAAAGAACAAAATAGCTTTATTTAATGTAATTTAATCAGGCACTGTAATCCAGAAGCATATAACGTTCAGGTTATCTCTGCATTGTTTACTTTTACTGCATATGCCATATGTTAAACAGTATTTATTGATCTCATGCTACTGTGAAATGATGAAATGTATTAGGTCCAGTTTCCCATTTAAAAAAACTCCAAATCTCTATAAAAAATTTCTTATGGAAATAAGGAAGTTTGGGGGGGATAATAACAGTTATCATATTATGCTAAATATTTTAATGTCTCTCCAATAAAAGTTTTTTTTTTATTATATATTTTTTATAATTAAATTATAATTAAAAAACTTTTTTAAAAAAATTCTATTATATGTGATTATAGGCATATATAGGCATTAGGCTTTCTGAGACAGATCAGTGATTGAGCACAATTAATGCCTCTTTCCTGAACTAGTAGAATTGACTCTAGGTCATTGATTGGGGAGATTTGACCACACTAGTTGGTAAACATAAATACACATACACACACACACTTTTCTGGATTGTGCAAATATTCTCACTGTATTGTTTCCGATTGTACCTTGCTGATTTCTGAATCAGCTGAACTTTTTTTTTTATTTATCTACTGCTGTGAATCTAACGTCTTTCTTGTAGACTGTGAAGTGTGATTAAGAGCCTACGCGCAAAAAATTCCAGTAAATTTACTAGGATTATAATCATAACATTTCTTATAAGCTTAAAGCAAACTCCAAAGAACACACATTACAGATGAAAACATCTTCAGTAACATGATGCAAAGTCTTGTAAAAATGCATTTACAGTACAAAGTTTTCACTATGAATGGCAATGACTCATGTAACACTGAAGTAAATAAAGTTTACTCAAAGACCAACTTCCCACCCCACTCACACCTAACATCTAATCGTCCAATGGTCCTTCACAAACATCTCAACGACTTACAAACACCACAAGCTATTCATAAAACCTGCTGCTGAAATCAAGCACTCGTTTTTCATGTGTTCTAAACTCGTTTATCTCAGAATGTCCTTTTTTACTCTCATTGTTTTGAAATGATATGAACATTATGTGGACTTGTTAATCACGCCCAATTTGGACGTTTAGAGAAAAGTACAAACAATTCCACTGTAACATACTGCATTCTTTCTTTTCATGGTGCAAAGAAATGTTTAAAAATATCTGAATGGAAACCTTGCTACATCCTCTCTCCCCCTCCATTTTCTCTCTTTCATTTCTCTGTCCTACCTGTGGTCTCTTGTCTGCCAGGTGAACCATCAGCCGGGAGGACAACAAAAGAGCAGCACAGTACAGCTCCACACTGAGAGAGAGAGAGAGAGAGAGAGAGAGAGAGAGAGAGAGAGAGAGAGAGAGAATTATACCAATTTACACCATTTAACCAAACTTTATAAAGATTTTTACCTCTGAAAACTAAAAGCAGTACAGAATTTTACACCCCAGCCAAAGTACAACCCTATATGTGAAAAAGTTGGACATTATGGAAAACACAAATAAAAAAGGCCAATATATCTCACATTTAGTATATAACATATTTAGTTAATATACATCCACTCCTGCATTTCAAAAAATGTTGGGAAAAGGGTAATTTAGGGATAGTAATAAGGTTTTGTTTTGTTTTTTTAAAGTAAATTATCTGGTTTCAAACAGGTGATGTCAACACGTGATATGTGCATAATATTATTAAACGATACATGTCTGAGCTGAACACCAATGATCTCCAATCCCTCAAACGGTACTGCATCAAGAACAATTATTCATCAACATCTGATATAACTACATGGATAAGGGGCTACTTTGACAAATCTTTGTCAAGCACTATAATACAGAGTTACATTCACAAATACCACAAAACTTTACTGTTCAAAACTAAACTTTATGTTAATCATGTCCAGAAGCAGCATCAACTTCTCTGGGCTCAGAGGCATCTGGGATGGACCATCACACAATGGAAACATGTATCGTGGTCAGACGAAACAGTATTCCAGATCTTTTTTTTTTAAGAAGAGGATACCGTGAAGTTCGGCTCCGGACCAAATGTGGAAAGGAACATCTGAATAAGACTGTTATCAGCAACTAGTCAAAAAATAAATAAAAAATCAGTATCAGTGCCCTTGTCAAAGGCCATTTGCTCTTCTGTGATGGCAGGATGCAGAAAAGGACAATGGGATTGTAGAGCAACACATGCTGCCTTAAAGATGACATTTCCCAGGAACACATGCAGTTTTTCACAAGACAGTGCAAAACCACATGCTGCTGCAGAACAAGAGTGGACTGGTCTTCCTGCAGTCCCAAACCCATCCCGATAGAGAATGTGGGGACAATAAAAAAAAAAATGTAGCAACATCTCTGTACCGTTGCACACGTTAAGACGTGTTTGCAAGGGGAGAAAACACCTGAAACACTTCAATGCATGGTATCCTCAGTGCCAGAATGTATTTTAAGCATTGAGAAAGAATGTCAACATTACAAAGTGAACATTTCCTATCCCAAAATTTTTTGGGAATGTGTTCCAGGCCTGAAATGCAGGAATACATGTTTATTAACAAACTAAATAAAGGTTGACAAGAAATCATTAAATATCTTGGTTTCATACTGTCTGCAATGGAGTTATTGATATTATAACTTATTTAATTATAAGTTATTTATATTATGAATAATATTGTTCATTAAATATCAATATTTATAAACAAGACATGGAATAAATTAGCAGGAGCTTTGACTGCATTAACATGCTATACAGAATCTATCATGTTGCAGCAAACAAACTTTGCCGTGACACCCACATGTTTAATGGCAAACATACAAAAAACAAAAGAAAACAGTGTGCAGGACCTTTCAACACATACACAAACACACACAGTGCATCACTCAGTTCCCTCTAAAGCAGGTGCAGAACTTCAGCACTGGAACCGAAATACACTCAGCAACTGTGCAATTACACAACAGTAACATGACTCAACATTACACTACTCTCCCTCACACACGCACAGTATTAAGACATTGCTTAATAACAGCACAACTGTCACACTGACATTAGCCATATTCAGATTGGATTAAATGTACAACAGAGTTCCAGGGTCGTTGTCTTCTATAGCAGCTCTTCCGTCATTTTATTTACATTTGAATCGGCCATGTCAGTGTTTTTGTCCCTTCACCTCTAAGAAAATTACAGACTGAATTACTGAATGTTTATCATCAAACTCAGCACTCATGATTTTAGTCCCAACCACAAACATCTCTGTGATTTTCCATGACTATGTCACCTCACTCTGACTGTCATCACTAATCATTTTTGGTCTTCTAGTGCACAGATCCATCAGAGACCCTCTCCTGGTAGAACGTTATCTACGTTTGTAGAAAATACATCTCACTGGAAAGTCACTCCTCACTCACAGATGATGTGAATAATGATTATTATGTCATTAGACTGGGATATAATAGTACAAGACCAGCTGGTTCATTGGCCCAAACTAGTACCGTCAGATGACTGGGTCCGAGATTGTCTAAAACAGCAAGAACTGTGTTGTGCTCCTAGTCAGCAATGGTCAGTACCTACTGATACTGACCTCCCCAGATCTCAATCAGTGGGATGTGCTGGAACTGTCTGATCTGCAACAGCTCCATCTCACAACTTAAAAAATATTAAAAAAATACAAAAGAAAGTCATTTTTGAAAAACATAGTTCTCCTTGGTGCTCTCTGACCTGCACACTTGATTTAATATAATGAAGTATTGATTAACTAAACCAAGCACTGGATGATGCAAACAACACTGTTGTGTTTCTGTGTAAATAAACACTTGCAGTCTAGATAAACAGATTCTTGGACCAAACATTCTCAGAGGGTTAAATCTTATGCCAGATATTGTGTATATGTACACAGCGGTCAATAGAGCATGTGGTCAAGAGTGCAGTTTTTCCCAAACATTACCACAGAACATAATTAATAATATGTCGCAATATAAGACTACTTTTTGATTACGTAAAAACTGCAAATATTAAGAAATGGCCCACCTCACACCTCCACACCTCCTCCACATATCTCATCTATTGTGAGTCTAACTACTGACCAGGTAAGAAGACAGCTACAGAGACTCCACATGAACAAGGCTGCAGGGCCTCATGGGATACCTCCTAGGGTGCTTAAAGCCTGTGTGGATCAGCTGTGTGGAGACCTGCACCATGTCTTCAGCATGAGTCTGAGTCTCCAGAGGGTCCCTGTGATGTGGAAGACATCCTGCATTGTTCCTGTTCCAAAGACACCATGACCCAGTGACGTCCAGGACTACAGACCAGTGGCGCTGACGTCTCTCAGCCTTGGATTCGAGTCCACATCTGTGTGGTTTCCATGTTCTCTCCGTGTCTGCATGGGTTTCCTCTGGGGACTCCGGTTTCCATGTTCAAAAACATGGAGGTCAGGTGAATTGGCTACTCTAAAAATTATCCTGTTGTGTAAGTTTGTGTATGTATGTATGTATGCCCAGATATGTATGGCACTCTGTCCTGGGTGATCACTCTAGTGCTTGATGCAGTCCTCTAGGTGGACGGTCACTTCCAGTTGAGAGTACGCTGTGCACGACTGGCTGCTGCTTCTCGCTGGAGTGTGTGTATATGAAGTGTGTCGATTGTAAAGCGTCTTGGGTGCCTAGAAAGGCGCTGTATAAGTGTAATGTGTATGTATGTATATGTATGTTCCACATCATGAAAATCATGGAGAGGATCGTCCTGGAACAACAACGGCCCATGGTTCAACCACTTCTAGATCCCCTCCAGTTCGCCTATCAGCCCCATCTGGGAGTTGAGATGCCATCATCTACCTGCTGAAAAGAGTCTACGCCCATCTGGAGAAACCAGCCAGCACTGTGAGGATCATGTTCTTTGACTTCTCCAGTGCATTCAACACTATCCGGCCTGCTCTTCTGGGTGACAAGCTGACTGCTATGTAGGTGGATGCCCCCCTGGTGTCCTGGATTGTAGACCACCTGACTGGCAGACCTCAGTTTGTACGCCTGCAGCACTGTGTCAGAGAGTGGTCAGCAACACTGGGGCTCCATAGGGAACTGTCCTCGCTCCCTTCCTCTTCACCCTCTACACCACGGACTTCAGCTACTGTACAGAGACTTGCCACCTTCAGAAGTTTTCTGATGACTTTGCAGTAGTTGGATGTATCAGCAGGGGCGATGAGGAGGAGTACAGGACGACGGTGGAGGACTTTGTCATATGGTGTGAGCTGAACCATGGTCTGCCGCTCAATGTGACATAGACAAAGGAATTGGTTGTGGACCTGAGGAGGGACAAGGCGCAGGTGACCCCTATTTCCATCAGGGGGTTCAGTGTGGACACTGTGGAGGACTACAAATATCTTGGAGTTCACATTGACAATAAACTGGACTGGGCTAAGAACACCGATGCTCTCTACAAAAAGGGCCAAAGTCGTCTCTATTTTCTGAGGCGTCTGAGGTCCTTTAACATCTGTAGGACCATGCTAAAGATCTTCTATGAGTCTGTGGTGGCGAGTGCGATCCTCTATGCTGTTGCATGCTGGGGCAGCAGACTGAGGGTGGCTGATGCAAACAGACTGAATAAACTGATCCGCAGGGCTGGTGATGTGGTCGGTGTTGAGTTGGACTCTCTGTCGACAGTAACAGAGAGGAGGAGGCTCTGTAAGCTGCAGACCATTATGGACAATGTCTCTCATCCACTCTACAGCACACTGGAGAGACACAGGAGCACATTCAGTGCTAGACTCATTCCCCCAAAATCCTCCACAGAGCATCACAGGAGGTCATTCTTACCTGTGGCCATCAAACTCTATAACTCCTCCCTCAACAAGTGATCCTGTGGTTTCACTTAATCCAGGTTCATTCATTTCACAGACACTGTCATTATTTATATTACAAGTCACATACATTCCCACAAACAACATTTGATGTGTATACACTGCTTCACTGATTTCTGGACTGATGTAAATACAAACCGGATTCCAAAAAAGTTGGGACACTAAACAAATTGTGAATAAAAACTGAATGCAATGATGTGGAG
>BRDA01007266.1:257-28625 GCA_036984385.1 Crenuchus spilurus
TATATATATACACACACACACACACTAAACACAAGAGAGGAAACAATTTTGCAGTCAAAAACAAAATCTGTAAAAAATTTGGTTTAAAAAAATTACATTACATTCACAGTAGAGCAGCCAATAGGATTTGTGGAAATTTAATACCCAGCATATACTACATATACTTCAGTGCCAAAAATAAAATTATTGTCCATAATTTCAGGTGGCAATAATTATATTTTTCAATTAACTGCAAGTAATATATCGGCTCCCGATATATTGCGCATTACTAATATGAGGTCTAGATCATCATGTGTGCTCATTTTAAACAGAATTAACCTAGCCTAAATTAATCTGCTTAACCTAAATGAAATCAAACACTATTTATCAGCACAGTTTGTATGTATTTGACTTCACAAGCCTGTCTAAAAAATATCCAGACCTGAAGCCCACAAACATTTGTAAATGTTATGAAGGTGAAGGTGGGTGATCTACAATCCAAACTGCTTGAATCAGGCTTATTCCACCAAATACGGATTTCTGAACTCCTCTTAAGGTAAAACTTTCTGTTTAAAAGTGTTCATGATCTGCCAATTGAGATTATTTTTTATTTGGTAGAAATGTTGCCAGTAGTTTAAGCAAAGAATGTAGATTTTACTGAAATATAGACCTATTAATAGTTAAATTAAGAGCTGAACATGAACTGAGGATCTGTTTTTGTAACTAAATGCTAATCCTACTAATGTTTACATTGTGTAAACTAATACAAATCATTCTGATTAGTGAATTTTGCACTTTTTGGTTCAAGATTCATTTACTTTTTCTACCTTAATCTTAACTGCTAAACTGTATTAAGGGTCTCGTAGTATAAAAAGTTGATAAACTTCGTGGAAATGTTATTTTCAGGACTTGTAGACTTGGTGAGATATTAGCCTCAACTCAAATTCCACATTCCACCTTATATTTTATTAATATAGTTTTATTAGTATAGTTAACGTTCTCACGCCCTAGAATCTCTATAGTAACAGCCGCAGTATTTAAGGTGGACCGTAGAATTCGCAAAAAGACGTTTAACTCATTTTTTTTACATAAAGTTTTTTTCTTCACATAACTCTCAAAAACAAATCACTCCATACGTGTCTAAATATAACGCATTTCCATAAGACTATACACAGCCGTACACCTCTGGAATGAAGCAATAAATGACAACAAATCGCTGTGTACTCACCTCCTCATTCAGTGCCATTAGGAAGGTGTTATTAAAAAGCCTTTAGGCTTAGCTTTTAAAACTGACTTCTCTCTCATATGAAGATGGGACGCTGGTTGAGCGCCCCGCCTATGTCAAACTCTAAAGGGGGTTGCCAGATCCACAAATGTTAACCAATCCAATGTCTGACTGAAGGTAGGGCTAGACCACAAGCTGAAGCTATGTCAAACTCTTTTTGTAATGTTTTACATGTCTTATTTTTTTCATTTTAAAGCATTTTTAATTGTTGTTTTATTATTATTATTATTATTATTATTATTATTATTATTATTATTATTATTAACTAAGTCATACAGAATTCATACATAATTGAAGGGTTTTCAGCATTTAAAAGATATCATTGTTTCCCTTCCCCTCTGCTCTAATCTATATTTTCAGGTCAATTATCTAATATTTGGTCTCCATTGACCTCAGCTGTTCACTGCCTCGTGATTTTAATGGCGAAATTATACACTAATTAGATTATTTATTAATGTTCTACCATGGTACTATAAGAGTTTTTGGCAACAATGTTACATTATTAAAATTGCCTAAAGACCCGCATTCCAGGGGACTGCATTTTCAAAATAGGCAAATTTGGCGTAATAATGCGAATCTGGCAACCCTGTGCTCGACTCACTTTCAGTCTTGCTGTTTAGTCACTTCTGCTACTCATTTTTTAAAAACTCAATTTTTATTTAGTTTTCTCAAGTAATTTAAGCATACAATGATTTGAAATATATTGTCATATTTATTTATTTATTGTTTACAAGTCTGTTCATTCAGTATATTGATTCCAGAATCAAGCTCCATTCATGTAAATGTTATTTGTACACTTTAACCCTTATATGCATGAGTGACTGGTCCCTACACTCTTCCATAAGTGGGTCTTTTTTGACCCGTATTAGAATCAGTGTGTTTTCATGCCACTTTTGTCATTTTGACTCAAAATAATAATTAATATTCTATTTTGTACTATGTTTTATTCCACACAAGAATGATTTCTTGTTTGAAATATTTTTATTTTTCACTTTATTAAAAAATCATACATTGTGATTTTTTCTTTTAGATTATGTCTCTCACAGTGAACATGCACCTAAGATGAACATTTCAGACCCCTCCATGATTTCTAAGTGGGAGAACTTGCAAATTCGCAGGGTGTTCAAATATAGTTTATTTTCCTCACTGTATGTATAATCATTGTTTAGGTATATTTGATATCATATATATATATATATATATATATATATATATATATATATATATATATATATATATATATATATACATACATACATACATACATACAGGGGTTAGACAATGAACCTGAAACAGCTGGTTTTAGGCCACAATAATTTATTAGATGGTGTTGGGCCTCCTTTTGCGGCCAATACAGCCTCAGTTCGTCTTGGGAATGACATATACAAGTCCTGCACAGTGGTCAGAGGGATTTTAAGCCATTCTTCTTGCAGGATAGTGGTCAGGTCACTACGTGATGCTGGTGGAGGAAACCGTTTCCTGACTCGCTCCTCCAAAACACCCCAAAGTGGCTCAATAATATTTAGACACAAAGACTTGCTGTCTTGGTCACAGATGCGCCAGCAAGACGTGCAGCAACAATTTGTCCTCTTTTGAACTCTGGTATGTCACCATAATGTTGTGTGCATTGTAATATACTATATAACTGTGCTCTTACCTGCTAACTGAACCTTCACACTTCTTACTGGTGCAATGTGACATTAATGAAGATTGGCCACCAGACTGGTCCAGTTTAGCCATGAAACCTCCCACACTAACATGACAGGGGTTTCAGTTTCATTGTCTAACCCCTGTATATACATACACTGCTCAAAAAAATAAAGGAAACACTAAAATAACATCCTAGATCTCAATGAATAAAATATTACAGTTGAAAATCTTTAATTATTACATAGTGGAATGTGTTAAGAACAAAATAACATAAAAATGATCAATGTAAATCAAAATTATTATCCCTTGGAGGTCTGGATTTGGAATCATACTCAAAATCTCACACCACCCTCATGGAGTCTGTTTCTGACAGTTTGAGCAGAAACATGGATATTAGTGGTCTGCTGGAGGTCATTTTGCAGGGCTCTGGCTCTGCTCCTCCTGTTCCTCCTTGCACAAAGGAGGAGGTAGTGGTCCTGCTGCTGGGTTGTTGCTCTCCTACGGCCCCCTCCATGTCTCCTGGTGTACTGGCCTGTCTCCTGGTATCTGCTCCATGCTCTGGACACTGTGCTGACAGACACAGCAAACCTTCTTGCCCCAGCTCACATGGACATGCCATCCTGGATGAGCTGCACTACCTGAGTAACTTCTGTGGGTTGTAGACATCGCCTCATGCTACCTCTATGGTGAGAGAACTGACAAAATGCAAAAGTGACCAAAACATCAGCCAGAAAGGATGAGAACAGAGAAAAGGTCTGTGGTCACCACCTGCAGAACCACTCCTGTATAGGGGTTGTCTTGCTAATTGCCTCTCATTTCTACCTGTTGTCTGTTCCATTTGCACAACAGCAGGTGAAATTAATTCAGTGTTGCTTCCTAACTGGACAGGTTGGTTTCAGAAGTGTGGTTGACTTGGAGTTACATTGTGTTGTTTAAGTGTTCCCTTTATTTTTTTGAGCAGTGAATATTTATATATATATATATGCTGTATTAAGTAATGCAGGGATAAAACACCTACAATTTTCACTTGCCTTCACACCTGTGACAGGTGATGTTGATTTTATATCCTTCTTTCTTCATGATCCCTTCCACCTTGACGAGGTTCCAAGGTCCAGATGCACCGAAGCATACCAGTAGCATAATATTCCTACCCCCATGTTTCATTGTGGGGATGTTGTTGGTACTCCCCCACCCCCAAACATAAGCAAATGTTTAGGGGCACCACCTAAAACTTCGTTTTATCATAATTTTTCCACCCGAAGATTTCAGTTAATTTTTCAATACAATTGTACAGATTAAAGGTCACATTGAAGGTGAAAAAAGTTCTGAAATGATTCATCTGGTCTGATTTTTTTTTATTATCATAAACACCTGACATTTTAACAGAGGTGTGTAGACTTTTATATCCACTGTATATATTGTATAAACAAACAACCATGAAGAAGAAGCCACAAACAGTACTTTTATCAAAATATAGTTTATTCTGGACTTTTTCCATTTGATTTGACTCAAATCACAAAAGTCAAATCAACATTGCAGAGGAACCTTCTGCAACAAACTGAGCAAAAAAAAAAAAAAAAAAAAAAAAAAAAAAAACTACAAAAACAAAACACAAAAAAAAATAAAAACAAACAAACAGGGACAGGTTAGGCAAAAAATGTGGGAGGGGAAAAATACATTTACATGGTCCTGGATGTTAAGATATGTCCATGTACGTCCTTAAGATTTTTAATTTTTGTGTGTAGACGACTACAAATAAAGCAGAATTAAAAAAGATTTCAAAAGAGTATAAAATCTGGAGAGGTGGTGGACACAGCAAGGAGAGTCGGGAGATTTTAAAGAAGGACCAAAAGAAACCGATGGTTTTGGCGTGCACCATAAAAAGCACGTCTCTTTAAAATTAATACATTATAAAATACCATTCCACTGTCATAGACAATATAATAAATAGTGTCCTTATGGTACAATCTATGTATTATTGATTATTTAAAGCAAGCATCAAAATACTCCTCTCTTTACAAAATTTGAGACATTCTGGACAAAACCGGCAAATTAAGATTCGACAAAGAACATTGAAACCATACTGGGCTATAGTATTTTTTAATCTACAGATTTATATATATAAACCTTGAACTTTTTTATTTTCTTAAAAAAAAAAACCCACAAAAACACTTGGATGCCACCTGCAATCATACTAGGACAACAATTGCAAAGTCCTGCAAAAACGATTAGAACAAACGTCCTATCAAACATTCAAGTCAACATTTGACATCCCTGTAAGTTTTGTAAAAAAAAAATCCAGAACTTTTAAGTGCTCAATGGAATCTAAAGTGCAGGAAAGTAACTCGTGCGTCGCCTGTCCTTTCACTTCTGATATATGATGGAACTATGACTGTCTAATGGTATTTTATAAAGGAACTTGACAGTTTATTTGTAAATCATACTGTAAAGCAGTGCATTTTAGGAGGATCCCTGCTACAGTTCCGTGGATGCTGTTAGAAATACACCCTGTGAGTCTGCGGTTAAGCTTTAGTGATGCTTAAGAATGTACGACGCTGGGAAAAAAAGTCACCGACTTTCAGTGCACAGACCTATTTTAGACTCTCCAATGAGGACAGTTCTCCATTTGATGGCAATTTGTGTTCACAGGACAAACATACAAGCCATCAGTGAAAGCCTCTGAACCGTTCTGATCTATGATAAAAGTCTAGCATTGTTACAAGAAGCCATTCATTTAAAACATACTGTTAAAAATCATCAAGACTGGGGTGCCCAATCCTGGACCCTGAAGAGTTCAGATCCAACACAAATAATCACCCAGAAAACCTTCATAACCTAGACCAAGTGTACTAGATAAAGGTTGGAGCTAAACTCACACGGCGGAAGATCCACAGGACCAGGACTGGGCCTTAGAGCAAATGTAGCTGCCAGTCTTCAATAAATTTGCTTCTTTAGTTCTGGCCTGCAGATCTGAGGTTACTGTAGCCATGGAAGCTTATGTACACCAATTAGCAACATACAAAATCGCTTCGACACCTTACAAATCAAAAACCAGCAGAGATCCTTCATGTGTGTTTTTAGACACGTCAGAGATTTTGAAGCTGGGTCACAATTGAAAAGTTCCTGACATTCCCAAACTGCTTTTAATTTGTTTTGTTTTTTTTGCAAAAATTTGCAAAAATGCACGGCCGAGATTTTGGAGGTGTGAACCGCGATGCACACACAGATCTTCTCATAAGTATAATTCAACTTCTTGCCTATGTAGACAAAATGCATGCTTCAAATTCAAACACTTGTCTATTTGTACAGAGAACAGTACATAAAAGTGTGACAGTCTATTTGAAATTACTGAACAACTAAATGCGGCTAGAAGCAAATGTATGAGAATGTAGGCACAACACAAATTGGTGTACATATGTTTCTACAACTTCTCAGCCTCATAGCGTCAAGATAAAACTCAAGACACCATAACATGTCTTGTCTGATCAGTTACATTTGAGCTAAAGGGAAAAAAAAAAAAAAAACAGCGTTTTGCAAAACTATCCCCTTACACACTGAGGCAGTCAGTTGGACGATGGGTTTTGCATACAAGCACACCACAAACACACCACATTTTCATACTCAGCACTGCAGAAACCTATGAACCCAGACAAAAAAACAAAATGTGTGTGCTGGGAATAAGTGACCAAGTGTGAAAAGCTAAGTTACAACAAAAGCATTTTTCACTAATAACTGTTAGTCTGCTTTTAGTTTGTTATGGCTAAAGGAAGCTTACATTTGTCACAAATACCTTCCAAAAACATTAGCTTTGGAGCAAACTAACATGCTTTCTTCCTCCACAACTTAGGGCTGTAACTTTGATTCATTTGTTCCATTTTGTCTAGCCATGAATGTTGCATAGGTCGTACAAGCAGATAAAACTTTTTACTGTATCTGTGTTTAGATGTCATAGCCTTACTCTGAGATCTAAAAATGTAAAGTGTCCCAAAAAAAAAAAAAAAAAAATTGGGATAAACTAATTTTAGATATTCTGCCATGTGAACAGAAATGGTCTCAAACTGTTGTCCGTGTCTGATGACCATTAGACCCTGCAGAATTCAACAGTATGACTTCTGCTGCCCAGCTAAAATGACAGCCTACTTAGTGCTGATATATGCATCACACACACAGGGCCATGGTATCTGCTGCCTCTCAGTTTGGAATGCAGATTAAGGGAAATTAAGAACAAAAAAACCCTAAAAACTAAGTATAAAATAACAGATGTACAAGGGTCTTTTATTAGTCACGTGTCCTGTTTGGGAATATAACAGTCCTTTTCACACCTGTATGTGCGCGTGTGCTCAACAGTGTGTCCTCTCTGAGTGGACTCCTGCAGACTGGGTGTCCAGAGCTCAGATCAGCAGACCCAGGGCCAGGGAGAGTCAGTGAATTTGGCTATGTACACATTCATAGTCGGTCCATGGCTTCCCTGTTGGTAGCGTCATTTCCGCAGGTCTAATACGCAAACCTGAAACAGACAAAACAGGCAGCTGTTCAGTACAGAGTTCTTTAGTCAGCCAGTCATTCTGACAGCACCAAACCCTGAGAGGCCAACTGCTTTACAAGGATTCTCTTTAAATTTGTGCTGATGTCATCATTTTGATGCCACCTGCCCCTTAACTCAAAGCTTGTGACAGATTAGAGTCACCTCAACCACCACCAATGGTCAGAATCCACCTGAATGATGTGACAGTCCACCAGAACTCTCACTACACACAAGCCATTAGACAGAGAGGTAAGGAGAGACGATGGCTATGTTGACAATACCAGGATGAAGGGACTCAAATCAGATCTTTTCAAATCAGCTTGAAGTCATTTTCATATGTGGTCCTAAACTGGATTCATATCTGATTCATGTGAATGCGACGTTGTTTTGTGAGCATTCTCTCAGTGCAAAGTTGGCACTGCCTTCACTCCCGTTTACACACAAAGCTGTTAAAACAGCAAAAGCAGGCGGCTGGTTTTTATTCACCTTCTCCACCAGCTGTTTACGGTCCTCCTGAGCTAAACACCATCACACATCAGATACTCACACGTCCTTTTTGTCCATTTTAATACAATCAGTCGTCTCACAAATACAGGGTTGCCAGGTATCAAAAATTCTCCGGCACAAAGTCTTGCAGAAAGTTGCCACAGTTAACTTGTGACTGCATTTTCAAAATAGCCTTATTTTGGTGGAAAAACATGCAAACCTGGCAACCCTGTACAAACACTGTTTTGCTGTAAATGTATCCGTGTGTGTGGATACTGTTTCAGAGACAGATTTGTTCACATTACAGATACAGGTGTCATATTTATGAACACGAAGTGTCAAGATATTCAAATCCAATCTGAGCAAAAATCAGAATTGAGTACTGAGGCCTGAAATGTGAACGTAGCCTAGCCTACGTTTTTGAAAGAGTTGATTAGGAATTGGAAATTTAGCCAAGAAATTTTTGTATTTTATATGAAATTACCAGGAATCATTTAAGCTTCTCCTGTCTCCCCCAACACTACCAATTACAAAAGATAAACAAGCTTGGGCTCCCATCCAAGTACTAACCAGTCCTAGACCTACTTAGCTTGATATTTTATTCTGTAATTCCTATGGCAGCTTGCATGTATAAGTGACTCATTTATGAGAATGTTAGGCTTTGTGTTCTTCAAACCTTCTAGATAAGCTGCTTAGACATTTCTTTTGTAATGTCTTGTTAATTTGTCAGTGAAGAGGACTTTTCAGTGTAATAGTAATACAGCACGTCATGGCAGAAATGCTAACAGGCTAACATGTTAACCTGCATCTCGTCCAGTATAGTACAACAGAATATCCCGCTCATTTCTTTCAATACAGAAGTTCCTGTTAGGCCCAAAGATCCTAATATGGGCACAATGCTGACTCAAAGATGATGTGGACTTCAGTGGTCTACAGTTTTTGTTTACAATTTCCAACCTGTGTAATTGTTTTTAAGGCAGGAAGCTAAATGTTCTTTTTGCTTAGAAACACTTGAAAAATGTGCAATTCACACATAAAAAACAAACTGGAATCAAACTGTGAACCCAGTATTGTGAATTGTATTGAGTGAGTGTATATTTACTCCCCAAGTGCCAAAGAAATCAGATCCATCTTGTATTTAAGATTTGTCAGAGCACTCTTGGTGTAGAGTCCTGGGGACAATGCTGATCTTGTAACATGAATACACATCTGAGAACTTCTTAAAACTGTTGTTGCTTGACAGTCTATTTCTTCTGAATAGCCCCTGAAATGATAAGCAGCAAGTTCCGACTTACCGATCCATCCGATGCACTTGCTCCCACTTTGTCGCCGGTGGAGTTCCAGCAAACCTCAAAAATGCCCCCCGTCCCTCTGTAACTGTTCACTAGAGTGCCGCTCTGTAGGCACAAGAAGTCAGTCAGTAAGGAGGTAAGCCAGACAATTAAGAGTCTTAATGGAACAGAATCCAGTGTGTGAGGACCAGTGTCTACGCTCTGCAGTCATACCTGTGTGTTCCAGATGTGGACACACTTGTCAAAAGAGCCACTGGCCAGGTGACGTCCATCAGGGCTGAAGGCAACACTGTAGACAGGTTCCTGGTGCCGGGTCAGTGTGTGAATGCAGGCTCCACGCTCAGCATCCCACAGCCGCACTGTAGAGTCAAACGACGCACTGGGGAGGGTGGGGGAGCAAGAGGGAGGAAAAAGAGGTCACACAAAAGGTCATTTGTATTTAAAAGTGTTTTATTTTTTGAAGTTGGACATTAAATGTATATTTAAGAAGTGAAAGACAGACCAAGACTACAATATCAAATACAAACACCCGAAATCTCGCATTCAAAAGGAACAACAAAGCCACCACACCACAAACCCACGGCCACCACTGACTGCTTCACCTGCTGAACTCCATTTTTAAGTTTACAAATAACAGTACAACATCAAAAGTAATATTCCATTTAAAGATGGGCTCAGCTGCACACTTTTATTTAAGTTTAGCTAGCTCAAAATGAATAATAATGGATAATAAAAACAAACAAACAAAGGTCTTAACTGAACTGTGGATTTAGAGAATCATTAGAAAAGACTCTTGGTGACTAATGAATCCTAGTATTTGTTAGCAAGGTTAACCACAGCTCCAGTCTGAAGCACAAGGAGGGAAGGGAAGGGGAGGAGAGGAAAGGGGATGGATGGATATATATATATACACACACACACACACACACACACTTGATATATATATATATCTATCAAGTGTGTGTATATATATATATATATATATATATATATATATATATATATATATATATATATATATATATATATATGATTGATTTATAGGTGATGAGAACCATTCCTTTAAAAGACAAAACACTTTCACGATTAGTTTTGTAGCTGAGAGTGTCCAGTCCACCCCGTTTCCATGCTGTAGTCATAAATCTGTGTACCTGGCCAGCATGAGATTGGCGTTGGGGTTGTTGGTTCCAGGTCCAGTTGGGCTCCATTTAATGGTATAGATCTCTTTATTGTGGGCTTGCAGGTCATGAACACATGTGTCCTGCTTCATACTCCAAAGCTGCAAAGACAAAAAAATACATTAATATAAGAATAATTCATTTTTTAATAAATAAATCATAATATAGATGAGCTACTGGAATATTAAATAGGTGGGACAGTTTCCTGGACAGGGCTTAAGCCATCTTTTCTATGGAAATTTTGTATTCAAAACGCTACTCAAAAATTCAAAACGTGGGGATTCTTTGGTTGTACATCACCTTTAGCGTCATATCATCGGAGCAGGAGGCCAGAAGGCTGCCGGTTGGATCCCATTTGATTGCATTCACTTCGTTCTAGGATGAGACAGAAATGAAGAAGCTCTAACTACCATCTCAGGTTGCTGGTTAGTGTAAGAAGTTTAAAGTAAAGTGTTACCGTGTGGCCCTGGAATGTCTTGACTGGTCGGTCTTGGCCCAGTTTGCACACGTGGATGCACATGTCCGTGCTGCAGGAGGCAAATGTGTTATTGCTCTGCCAGTCCACATCCAGAGCAGGAGCTGGAAAAACACAAAAAGCAGAAGAATATATATTTAAAACAAAAACAAAAAAAAAACATTAACATGTTCATGGGTCAACAACTACTCTTCCTTATTTGCACAGAAGCTTCATTAGATGCTGGTCAGGTAATATTATTAATTTAACATACTCTGTTCATTCTTATTTCATCTTCTCCTAATTAGTGTGTTAGAAGAGGGGTCACAGGAGGAAGGAAGGTTAACACACCTGAGGAGATTTGATCATTTAATGAGCTGAATCTAACGTGCTAGATGTGAGAACACAGAAATATGCAATAGTGGATCAGAACCTCTAACCAAAACAAACAACACAGGCCCTCCACTGCCCTCTGGTGGAGTACCTACATTTTAGGATGTACAGTAGCCTACCGCTCAAAAGTTTGGGGTTATCCATTACATTTGTCATGACATTGCATCCTTGTATTAAAAATAGTCATTTTAAAGCGGTTTTCTAAACTAAGAAAAAAATAATCAAATGTATTTATCGAGGCTTTTTATGCGAACATTTCCATTTCTAGTGATTATTAGCATTCATTGTGGTTGCTTATTGACTAATATCTCATATTCTAGTAATTAATGGTGTTTTATTGAGGTTGTCTATGGACAAATATCTAGGGATTCCCTGAAAGGAAACTTTTTAGCCGAACACGGTTCTTCATTTCTATAAATGATTATAAAATTAGTAACTTAACCATTTCCCTAAACAAGTGTTGTAGTTAGTCAGGAATGAATGTCTATTTTAATAAGTTGGCTTGATCTTTAGGTTTAATAACGAGTTTAATTATTATTTTATATTTGTTTATAAAACAAATGTTAGAAAGATTACTCAAGGAAATAATATGTGACCCCACCAAGGAAAACCAGGCCAAAGTCACTGGGCAACTTATTGAGATAGTGTGTCAATATCGTGTCACTCACATTAGTAAAAAACTTAGCCACTCAGTATTATTGCTGTAAATGAAAGATAATAGTCTCAGAAATCTATCGGAGTACATATTTTGATCAAAAACAAAACTTAAATTCACAAAAAAGTTGTTTTGAAAAAAAAAAAAAACACAAAAAAATATATATATATTTTTTTTTTCCAAAAGACTTTGAACTGGTTTTCCCTGGCGAGGTCACATATATGAAGATGCATGCATGTTACATTATTAATAATATTTAATTTAAAAGACATGAAACAAAATTATGAAAATGACTAACATGAATGATGGATGTTTTGAGTGTTTGTCACATGGATGCGAGTGTCCTTGGCTACAGTCACTGAAACATTTCTTCTGGTAATTGTGAGACGGTCCCTAACACTGCAGCCAGTGAGTAAACACAACCACAAAGCTAACAACCACAAAACTAAGCAGATGTAACAAGTGTAGTTTCATCATAACAGTGTTTTATATAGTGTCTAATATCAAACTAACTTTGCAACAATTATTACAATTAATTGCTCCACTCTGGCTCACGTCTATAGCCGGGAACTAGAAAAAGGTAACAAAGTCATTAAAAACCTCATTGTTCAGAAGAAATTATTCAGTCTTTTCACTTATTATGGTGCAGAACACCAAGTGTGGTTTTTTTTTATTTTTATACCATTTTTGGCTGAATAATTTTGATTGCAATATAATAATATTGGTGTATCCACACTACTATCTACTTGTAATTAATTGTTTGAGGTTGTTTATGGACCAATATCTCGTATTCTAGTGATTAACAATGATTGTATTTGAAGACAATGTTCCCATATCTGCTATTCTAGTCTTTAATAGCGTTTGAGGTTGTTTAAAGACTAATATCTCCTAGTGTACACGTCATTTCTACATCTCATGATGCCTCATAGTGCTAAACTTCCAGTGGAGAGTAAACAGCTGTAATAAATTCTACAAATTTCCTGTCAACAACCTGTGGAGACACCCAAACCCTGCTAAAAAGCTTTGACACGGTTCTACCTCACCCTTCTACCATAGCAGATTGAGTATCTGGAGCATCAGCATCCCCCCCAGTCTCCAAATGGATGGCAAACCCTGGGTGACTCCAAATGGTTGATTCTGTAGATTTTTCTGACTACTTTAGTAGATTATATTTCAAAAGCAATGCATGTTCCTCATGTCTACGTATTTACTTATCCTGCTGCTTGTACCACAAAGAGAAAAGAACACAGCTTGGGACTGTACAAAGCATCTGGCAGAACAAACAGACAGAATCTTGGCTGGTACCTGAATGGAATGGAAATTGCTGTTTGGCTTCTCCTGTGTGTGCGTCCCAAATGATTGTGGTCTGGGGAACACAAATTGGGCTGCATTAACATCAATCACAAAGCACCCAATGATTTTGAGAAATGAACCAAAGGGAGTGACAGTGCATTTACCTTATCAACACCTGCGCTAAGGATAAAGTTGCCTTTCTTGTTCCACTTGAGAGCAAATATGGGACCCTTGTGCTGCCCCAATGTACTGGCAAGGTTGCCTAAAAAATAAAAATTGATGTTCATTATAGGGACAAAGTTAAAACAGAGCAAGGTTAGTACACAGAAATGCTGGACAAATTAAACTTACCATCTTTAGTCCATATTCTGGCAAAGCCATCATAGGAGCCGGTGGCTAGAAGAGTACCTTCACTCTGTCCATAAAGAGAAAGACACAGTGTATTTGAGAGTGTGCCTGTGATCCATCAGTTTACATGCCAAACTTAACAGACTAACAAGCAGAAAGCAGGAGCAGATCTTTCTAAATTCCATGAAAACACGTCTTAGCAAGTCTGAGCTTTCTGTTAAAGCCAGGTTTATGTGCTGTGAAACTCTGGTGTCGTATAACAATTTCTTTGGTTGCAAGTTAAGATCAGTGAACTTGAGGTCGCCGCAGGTTTATCATCATACAGTCTGACTTACAAAAACACACATCACAGCTCCGAGCGGCTCAGCAAATACTATGATGAGGATTGCAAGTTCGAAAGCCAGTAATGCTGCTCATCATCAACAGCCAGGACCTGAGAGAGCAAAATTGGCTGTGCTCTCTGTGGTGGGTAGACGGCGCTCTCTCTCTGCATCAATACTAAGTAATATCCACTGGCTCAGGTGTCTGCCAGCTGATCCATCAGAGCTGGAGATCCCCCACATTTCTCAGAGCATGTTGGATGCCCAGCTATGATGCATCAGCAATAGTTGGAAAAGATGTGGTGGCTGACTTCTTATGCATTGGGGAAGGCCTGCGATACCCTTCACCCTCCTTGAGCCAGGGACATTACAAGTGATTGAGAGAGTCCTAGTGGTTGGGTGGGTTGGTTGGCTACCACTACACTGGGGGGTCGACCAATAAGTGGAGCCAATTTAGTGTTTTCTGATTAGCATAAGACTAATAAACTTTATGGCATTTCTGACACTGACATTTTTACCAAGAAAAATGCATACAGGTCCTGTCACAAAGGGTGAGCAAGAGAGAGGGGAGGGGGATAGAGAGAGCAGGCTCTCACATTCCAGTCGAGTGAGGTGACGTCTTTGTTGCTGGGCACGTCCTGGCCTCCCTCTCGGATGCAGTGGCGCAGAACCAGCTGTGTGGATCCACCCGAGCTTTCACTCAGGTTCCAAATTCGTGCTGTTGAGTCACCAGACCTGTGCACGCACACACACACACACACACACATAAAACACCTGCAGAATGCATAATAACTAGGATACCAACAAATTCAGAGAACATTTTCCTTAAATCTCAAATGTCATATTTTATAAGTGCAAGATTTCACAGCATCTGTAAAATAACACATTATGAGTGCAGTCTGGAACCCTGCAAACATCTTGGGCACAAGTTTTTTTAACGCTACGCACTCTATCACATTCTGTATGTACACAAATACACTTTCAAGGGGAATTCACACAAGTCCATGATCTGGGAAGGTTCCTCTCAGCAGATACTAGCTATGATGACGAGGCACAAATCACTCAAAAACTAAACGCAAGTTCAGCTTTGCTCTGGGTTGTGTTTGGGGACTGACCCGGATGCGAGCAGGTCACTGACGGGGTTCCAGGCGCAGATGAACACCTCAGACTCATGACCTCGCAGCACCATTGCTTTACTGGCTGGGATCTCTACCGCACCGTCCACCTCCATCATGTCCGAGTGGTGATCTGACAAGACAAGAGACTCAATCACAATGTTTTCAAAACGGCCTCTACAGAACCATAATGGTAACATTTGTTGAAGGTAGTTCTGCTCCTAGAATAGCCATAATCTGCACATTCTAATCATTTAACTAAGAAAGTGTTCATTTGCTAATTAGATGAATCAAGTATTGTAGAGCAATGAAAACCAAGAAAGTAAAGAATGGAACTGATTTCAACTGATTATCACAGAATATTAAATACTGTTTACGTTTTAATGTGCATACAGCTGGAGCTGCCCAATTAACATTGAAGTGGACTACTCTTGGAATGGTAGCACAACCCAAGACAGCCAATTAGAACAAACATCATTTGATGTTTGACATACATCAAAGTACAGTCTTAAAGGCATAAAACAGCACGTTTTAACAAAAGCTGGAAAACGGTCATAAAAACAGGCATTTTGACTGTTTTTTTGTGCACATAAACTACACAAATGGCATAAATGCAAGATAATTTCGAATTTAAAGGGATCTACTTTGATGAATTCTCATTCTTTTATATTGTTTTGCTGTTTCCTCCACTGGCTGGTAGCTCCTCCAATTTTTTGCTTTAATAATAGTTTTTGACCCAATCCCCCCCCCAATGTAATCATAGCCAATTGACCCCACCCATCTGCTAGGACTCTCTTCAATCATATTCAATGTCTCAATCTAGGAGGGTAAAGACCAGCAAAGCCTCCTCTGATGCATGTGAAGTCAGTTACCCCCTTTTTTCCAACTGATGCCATCACTGGGCAGCCAAAGCGAAGGATCCCCAGCTCTGATGGATCAGCTGGCAGACGCCTGAGACAGCGGACATTGCATGGTAGTGTTGATAAGGAGAGAGCACCACCTACCCACCAAGACAGAGCGTGACCAATTTTGCTCCCTCAAGCCCCAAATGATGGCAAGCAGCATGATCGGGATTCAAACTCACAATCTTCTGATCATAGTGCCAGTGCCTTAGTCCGCTATGCCAATTCGCACCAATAGCTCCTCCAATTTTTTGTATTTCCAGTGTTACATTTTAAAAATATATTATGAAAAAGTTCATATTTTAATTCAAAACAGTAAACTGTCATTTTATATTCAATACACTGAGAAATTAAGAGATTTTTGTTGATCAGTATGAGTTAAAGCTCATTACAAACAGAATCTCAGATTTACAAACTTTCATTACTAGTTTGAGTAAATTACTATACACACAGTATTCATATTAAAACAAAAGGTTTGGAATATATATCAGTTAATCATTTGGAATTAAATTACAAACACAAATGAACTTTCTCATTTTTGGACATACAATAGAAAGTCTATTTTTAAAAAGTATCCCTGTCTCAAAATAAATAAGAGATTTGCATTGTAAAAAAATGTACCAGGATCTGAAACCACTGCAATAATTTAACAGACTCGTATGTGTGAGTGACGGTGAGAATGTGCTCACTGGGTAAGTTATGGGCTCCGTTCTCCTCTCCGTTTGCAGTGTTCTCTCCGTTCTTTGCCCCAGCCTGGCTGGCGGTGCTGGACGCTGAAGCAGCCTGCTGCTGTGCCAGTTTGTCCCTGTAAACCTGCTGCCGTGTCTGCACCACATCCGGCATGACTGCATCAATCAGAGACAGAGACTCGATCGGCCGCCCGTCAAACAGGGTGCCGTCCTGAGAACACAGAGAGATGAACCCTGATCATGGAGCTGAGATTGAACAAATATTATTTGGGTGGTGGACCAATGTCCGCATAATGCAGTGCCCATCAAATGGCTGAAATTATATTAACATGAAACATTTATTTCATTTACTACAGAAAAATAAACATTTTTACAGCTTAATGATGTCTTATGTATGTGATTTTTAACTCTTCAAACTCTGAACTCATTAAAAAGGCCCATATCAACAACTTTACAGCATTTTATTTTTCTTCACTAAGGTCCAGTTTGATAGTCTGCAATAATCAAAGCAGATATTTTGCATTTGTATCATCAGAATCAGCATCTGAACTGAAAACAAAATTCTATTTAAGCTCTTTTTCTTATTACATCTTGTATACCGATATATGTAAATGATCTACTTTCTGATTGGCTGCCCTCTACTGTTCCACATTCACATAGGAATACAAGTTGAAACTGCTTAAAATATTTTGTTTTTCTTGTGATAACAAAAACTTATATCTGTTTTTGAAGCTGTATGAACTTGGGGTGAAACTTTATTTATATTAAAAAAAACAAACAAACAAAAAAAAAAAAAAAACTAGGAACAACTGCTATTCCATGATATGGGCTCTTTAACCCGCAAATTCTCATACTCTCTAACCAAAGGTCATCAGATAAAAGGAGCTCTGAACACATTTAGCTCCAGCAGAAGGGCATGCTGTAGTTATACTGTGTGAATGAGCAGTAATGATCTGGACTCACCTCGTTGATGCTGACCTCGGCCTCCACATACTGCAGGCCTTTCTGGATGATGGAGATGAGGGCAGCGGGTGGTACCAGCGCTCCATTGATGTTCGACTGGCTGATGTGGCTCTCTATACCAAATGTGAAGGCAGAGTGGGCGAAGCCTGTGGTGAAAATATCACAGACAAAGTTAGGAAAAGGTCTCACTACTTCAATGCAGCAGCTAAAAGGCTATGTCACGTACACTGGTTAACTAGAGGTACACCGATCACAAAATATTCACATTTTTTTCAATTCTGATTTATTGAGAGATGGACAGTGGCTGATTTTATGTTTTTAGTCATGTCTAGGCCTGTGCATTGGCAAGACATTTGTGATACAATACACATAAAAATACAAGGTGTTATACTGTGATATATTGCAATAATGTAAATGATATACTGGCTTTTTAAAATCTAATTGTATTAAAACTGTCAGCTGTGTGCTCTTGCACTACTTGTTTCCTTTGAAGTTGAAGAGTCTAATGACTGACAACAGATTACAATGCATATCTCAAGTGGTTGGTGGATTAAAAACAACACACCAATGAACCACCAATCTTTACATGGAAACTATAAAAAAATCCATACTGCATGTGAGAATCAACACAGTACCTCTAAAGAAAATATTGTTGAGTATTGTGTGCGTATATAAACACCTCAGTCTGAAACTATAATAATTGGAATGAATTCAATCAGATTGGCCAAATAATTCTCGTGTAAATATGATGTGAATTTTAAGCAGTTATAGAACTTAAATGTATATAAACTAGGGCTATTACATGATTTTTTTTTAAATCGCGATTAATTAATCGCAAGCAATTCCACCCCGTCACTAGCAAGCGTGAGTGCAGATATCACTGCTGAAACTGCAGAGGAGAAGAGGTGGTGCCTTGTGTAAGCAACGTGTCTCACTCATTTTCTAAACATTTTGAAATGGAGGAAGAAAGAAAGCTCTTTGGACAGGATTTTATTGAAATGCCCTGCAAGTGAAAGCGAATAAAGTGTGACAAAAAAGGCAAACATCACCAATGAAGATGGTCTGATCTTTAATGTAAATACACTTAAAAAAACTGTTTACATTCTCTTTTATTACCTATTATTATTGTTTTTATACATTATATGTCATTTATAAAATAAATTTTTCTTATGTAAAAACACTTTGTGAATATACATTTTTGGGTTGCTGGAATGGATTAATTGTGTTTTAATTCATTTTAATGTTGAAATAAAATTTGATATACGAGCAAACTGAGTTATGAGCTCCATCACAGAACAAATTAAACTCATAAGTCAAGGTTCCACTGTATAGTGAAAAATGTCAATAAAGGTTATTTTTAAAAGGCAAATGTACGAGCCTTACGTCGTCATTCGCACAGCACTCAATACGGAAAGTATAAATCAGCCTTTAATCCTCTACTCTTAATGATGTTGAGCATGGTCAAGTCTCAGCATGAACTATGAATGACTCGCAGGGACAAATAGAATTTGCGTTAACGGCACATTTTTTTTAATGGTGTTAATGCGATATGACTGCGTTAACTTCAACAGCCTTAATATAAATGTTTTATTTCTGTTCCAGATATTTTCCCACCTGACTCCTGCAGGTATCTGTACACAAGGAAGTTGACTTCATCGCTGCTTATGCTCATTTTGGATCCTGGTTAAACCAAGACGTCAGGGCAAGATGGGAGCCTGGGGAGAAATAAATAAACACATTACATGCCAGTCATCACATTAGGGATCACTAATCACTGGCAGGAGCTCAATGTTCCTCTCAGCGCAATAATGATAGTGCAGAACACTGAAAATACACAAATAAGAACACTAAATGAAGGCACACTGCAATCACTATAACGACAATCATCCACCCCACCTCATTTAACTGTAAAACACACTAAACCAATATCATTTCAATATGACAGAGGACATTCAGCGTAATTCAAGGTACAATAAAATCCCTTCTCACCTTCTCACTCTGCTTTACTATTTATCTAACAGCCTCCGTAATGAGGCTCCAGTGCTCTGTTATGATAAACTAAAGCAAACAAAAAGCCAACAGAACAACAGATCTTGTTCTTGTGTCTCTCTTGGTGCCCCTGGCCCAAGGCGAATTTCCACTCGCTCACTTGCAAGTGGAATTAATTAGTTTCTTGGTAGAAACTTCTGCAATGTAAGCATAGTAGCCAGCAGCACTTCTGAGACACTTCACGCAGTAAAAGCTTAAGAGAGTGAGGTGTTCGTAAAAAAAAACACAACACTTTCAGAGAACATACTAAGGCGTAGAGCAAATGGAAGTTCACATGTAAGTGCTAAATGATCATCACTCACTGATAATCAAAGCTAATAATGAGCATTTTTCAGGTTACCGGAGTGCGTGAATTCTATGCCCACATAAAAAAACACCTATTTTCACCATCACAGTATCCACAGTAACAGTAAAATCCATATCATCAGATTCACATTAATACAGATCTCACCCACCCCTATATGCAACCACCACACCCCACCTTATTTTCAAATGACTTCAAAAATACTACATGTCCAAAAGCTTGGGGACACCCCTTCCAATGAACACATTCAGCTACTTTAAGTTGCACCCATTGTTGACAAGTCGCGTTCCCATTGCAGTTTTGCGCAAAACTTTATCGATATTCTGTTTTGTTGAAAAAACAATTCGACAAAACAAGTTTCGCAATTGCGGTGTTTCCATTAAATGTGAAATACTTTTATAAAATCACGTGTGAATATGTTTGTTCTCGCGATAAGTCATTACAAACATGGTGGCAGTGGATGTAAACACATACTTCAGCTTTATACATACTGCTACCACGGCACTAGTGCTCATCATCAGCCATCAGAGGAGACGGCGACTTATCGAGGCTTTGGAGCGACAAGCTCCTTATACTTGGGAGCGGCTACGTATGCGGCGTTTTTGGGAAACTGTAGTCGATGACTTTACAGAAGAGCTGTGGATTCAACATTTTAGAATGACACTCAACTTTTAATGAACTTTGTGATGCTGCGAGATCTCTAGTGGAGCAGCTGCACATTGTCCAAGGATTCTCCTCGTTATTCCAAATATGCAGAGTCATCTTCATCCTCGCACGTTTAGTTGTTGTCTTCTTCTTTGTTGTCTTTTTTGCCAATAGAAACGTCCGGTTGTTGATCACGTGACTCCTTTGATGCGAAAAAAGTCTGTTTGAGTGTTTCCATTACACTTTTGTAATATAAACCAATTTCGATACGACTGAAAAACCACCTCATCTTAGCGCAAAAGACTTTTATCAAAAAACCTGTTTTTTCAAAATTGTCGTGTTTCCATTAAGCACATTTTTATTCGCAATTCTAATTTGCGATATTTCATGGTCAATGGAAACGCAACTACTGACGTACACACAGCTTGTCTAGTCTGAAGTATTGCCAATAGAATAAGACTCTCTGGAGCAGATAAATATGAACCTATGGGCGTCATGCCTAATGCCAGACATGGTCTAAAGGGGTATACTGCTGTGGAGCAGTCAAACTGTGTTCCCTGGAATGGTGGTGCTCCATCTAATATTTTTGGGATGAGTTTTGAGAGTTGGCAATGAGGTGGAGTGGTGATCATCCAACATTCTGACCTCACTAACACTTTTGTGCAATCAAATCCACACAGCAATGCACCAAAATCTAGCAGAAAGTCTTCTTTGGACAGTAGAGACTGTTACTCCAACAAAAGCAGAATAAACTCTTTAATATGACTGATTTCAGAATGAAAAAAGCAAGTATCCCAATACATTTGCCTCAAAGAGCCGAGTTAGGATAAACTATTTTTGATAGCCCTCATTTCAGAAGAAACAATGGATGCACATATGTTCCAATACTTTTCTCCATAAAGTGCATCTGGAACTTACCATGAGATCAAGTGTTGCTTATTTGCTCACCATCTTGCTATCCATGAGGTCACAACAGAATTCTTCAGCCTGATCATGAGAAGAGAGAAAGAAAACAGAAGTTACCTCATTCTGTTATAAAAGAACAAAAAAATATGACATCTGAAGAAATTCTGGGGAATATACACTGTTAAGACACATGCATTTCATATTTAAAGAAGCAGTCAGTGATTTTTTGAGCACTGATATAGCATCACAGACTGTAATACTGTAATGAACAAGAGCATCACATTTTTCTTACACACCCACAGTTTAATAGGCTCTATATCTGTAATGATTAGCAATGAGAAGATGCCTGAGACTGCAAACAGAAGACTGGATGTTCTGGAGAAACACTATCCATATAGTCACCATGAGTTTGAATCAACTTGGCAGCTCTTAATAATAATTAGAAGTAAAACCACATTTACAGAAAGTAAAATCACTTTTTTTATTTGGTTTATTTATAACAGCTTACGTTTTTCTTCTGTATCAACGTTGCTGAACCCGAAAATCAATATTGTGAAACAAATACTGACAGATCGTTATTTAACACACTGTTACATACACATACAATAAAACATCTACCAAGCTGTGATGTACGGACAATGCAAACAGTACACGGCTATAAAGGCAAGAAGCCAGACATACTTCAGTCATTTAGGACTGGACCTACACTGCAGGGAGTGACCAATTAACAGCCTTCACTGATAACTGGACTAGATATTTTGCATTTTTCTGATCATCTAAATTGGCACTTGAACTCTTTCTATGCTGATAAAACCACGTTATGTTATCTATTCTCATCTGACACAAACTATGATCTCAAATTTGGACTTGTGGAGAATGCCCAATCGAACCTGCTTTGCCGTGTTTTTACAGTCATGTAACACTCTAATACTATAATAATACAAAATTAAAATACTCTAATATCCAAATTTCTTCACTTAATGTAAGCTGGGAGCTGCATTTCACACTACAAATTTCACATTTATGGTGAATGAATATCAGTCCCTAATATCAGTTATTGGTGGCCTTGATCATTAATAATCAGTATCAGCCTCTGTCCTAAAAAAACAGATCAGGTGACCCCTACTATACCGGAAAAGCTTTTATGTTCAACAGTTTTATAATAAAAGCCTTCTGTAGAAGGAGTGGCTCACAACAGTGTCAGAGAGAGAAACTGGGTCACCGAAACAACTGTTACCCCAAGACACTGATCAAATTACAGATTATAAACCACAAATCAGAGGCCAGTTCATTCATTCTGCATTACAAACATACTTTCCCTTTCATTTAATGTGGTTATGAACCCCAGTCTGGCAAAAATAAAGATGGGACATAATTACTACCTGCTTTTGGTCACTGATTACTTAAACAGCGTGGTGGTGTGGCAGTACGGGAGCTTAATTTGGCGTACAGTCAGACAGCAATAAGAAGCAATACATCCATATAATCAAAGGACAGTAATATTTCATATGTGTATACAAGTACGTTTGATGAGTTTGTCTGTTTCAAATGGTAAAGCTTTCACTTATACAAGTAGAGTTGTCAGGAATCAACTTAAAATCCTTCATAAGCCATCTTTTTATTTTGTTTAATTTCATTCTGTTTTGCAGCTACTATGCTTTAATACTACTAATTTGAAGATGTATAATTTTATGTTTGGGGGGGGTATTTAAATTCAGTAATTAAATAAATAAATTAACATTAAATAATAATAATAATAATAATAATAATAACAATAATAACAACAACAATTTTAATGCTATCTGACTTGGTAGAAATGTGGGCCACATAAAGCCCATGAAATGTTTTTCAGCATTTTCACAACTGTCAAACTCAAAACACTTTATCTTAATAATGATCCAAGATTAAACTGTTTATTTAATAAGTTAACTTTCACACAATTAAAATTGTGCAAACAAATATCTCAAATACTGGATACTGGTGTGTTGTTTACTAAGAATTGTAATTAGTAAAAAAAAAAAAATTAAAATAAATAGGACCTTATAGGTCAACCTATTTTTTCAACCAAAACGCTAAAAAAATGGAATGGGTCTTCAAAGAACATATTGAAATAACTAGAGCTTTACTAAATGAACTGGAAATTTTGCTTAATTTCAGACTGACTGAAAGAAAAGATTTAATAGATTTCATGACATTTGTTAAATGAAACATTTTAAATAGGGGTGTACTGAAATGAAAATTTTGGGCCAAAACTGAACAAAATGAAACAGAACAAAATGAAAATACTGAACATGGTTTTTCATTTCTATAAATGATTATAAAATTAGTAGATAAACTATTTCCTAAAATAAATCTTGTAGTTAGTCAGGAATGAATGTATTATAATAAGTTAGTTTGACATGATTTGGTTTAATAACATGAGTTTAATTGATTATTATTTTATATTTGTATATAAAACAGATGTTAGAAAGATTACACAAGGCAATAATATATGAATATGCATGAAGATGCATCTATGTTACTTTATTTTTAATATAATATAAAATTTTTAATATAATATAAAAAAACATGAAACAATCATGAACATGGCTAACGTGAATAACGTAAGTCACATGAATGTTTTGTGTTTAACATGAGTGTCATTGGCTACAGACACTGAAACACTTCACATTTCTTCTGCTAATTTTGAGATGGTCCCTAACAATCCAGCTGCCTGAGCTAGCACAAACACCAAAGCTAAAGTGGCTGTATTCTGGTTTCATCATAACAAATGTAGTTTAGTAAAAGTTGTAGTTTGTTGTGTTTTTCCATTTCATCACTAAATTGTAACTGTGCTGGTGAATCTGTGTTTTATTAGTGATGAAAATCATAATTCTGGATATCAGCGTGTCTGTCAAATATTAAACTAATTTTACTGCAGGAAAGCTCCACTCTGGCTCACGTCTACAGCTGGGAACTAGGAAAAGGTAACAGTGCCATTAAAAACAGTTTGGTAAGAATTACTCAATCTTTTCACTTATTTGGCCATACACAGAATGTGTGTTTTTGTTGCCATTTTTGGCTTCCAAATATTTGGGGGAACACTAATTTTACACCACATATAAGTTTGTATTTGATATGGTTTGGCAGAGAAAATACACAATATGAGCGCAGTTCTACCTTTGAACAGTATCTTTACGCAATTTATATTTATAGCACATTTCCCCAAAACTTTACAACAATCAGCAAAACAGCACACAAATTCAGCCAGTTCATGGTCTGGGTTCACTTCATTTGCCAAGTAAAGAATGACTAACTGTGGATGAAGTTATTTCTCAGGACGTCTAACTATGATGTAGCATCACATTATGGTGAGGCACAGCTCACTAAATACAGAAAAATACTGATTAGTTCAGCTTTGGCGTCAAGGCTCAAGCACCACTTTTCTCAAAGAGTTCTGCGAATCTAAAATGTCTGCACATTATCTTAGTCAAATTTGGTAGGGTCCAAGAAATAAATATGGAGACGTTTTATGACTCGAGAATGAAGAAAATACAGAGACTATATGAGTCACATATCAAAGCAGTAGTTTAGCCAATAATTGCTTGTATGCATTTACATGATTTGGAAATATGGGTAACTGTGCACTTACATGAAAGTACAAACAGTGTGGATTTTGGAACAAGGCAACAGGATGCAATAAAGACTAGTTTATGTAATAAATTACAAGTTAATAAATGAACACTGTCAGAAGTAGTAGGGTCGACACATGCCAACTATTTATGTTCAGTGGTTCTAGGTAGATAGATCGAGCTATATTGATCCCAAAGATAACTGAACACTTACATGTATTATAAAGAAACAAGAATAGGCACAAGTTAGAATAGAGCATACCAGAATAAAAATAAAGATACATCTATTAACATATTTACATAAACATGTAAGACAGACCTGTAGCAGTTATTACATCAAATATTATGATGTAGTTTACAAATGAGTATTAGAATTACTGTCAACTGTATTTACATGTAGTTTAGTTCCCGAGTATGAAGTCTTATAATTCATGTACTTTCTGTTCTGTCTTATATTACATTTTAGTGCACTAGTAATATAGGGAGCAACGTGATTTGGGACGCAGCCTCTCAATGCATTTCTCATCTGCTATGCTTTCAGAAAAAAACATACAAATAATCCTCCCTACAGACACAGGTTACCCACATGCTAAGCAGCCAACTGCTAGCTTTAATGCTAAGCTAACTTACGACCGCCGAGCTTAGCAGGCTAGCTTGTTTAGCTAAGCTAACCCGGACTAGCATTGTTATTTCTCACTGTAAATCTGCTAAAACTCAAACACAGCGTCACAGTAGCAACACTACTGTTGTATTATTAACAAGACTGCAATAACACAACGTGGAAATCTAGCTAACTTTCCACAAACGAGTGTAAATGGGTCAAGGAAAGCTAAAGCTAATGCTAAGCTAAGTGACCGTTAGCAACAACGCCAAAGCTAGCGTCTTACTGGAATTCCCCCATTCCACCTTAAATCGTCCAGTAATTACTACTAAGCGCTCGAAGCGCAAGGTCGTCACAACGGCAGTATTTAAGGTGGAACCGGGGATTCCAGTAAGACTGGCGAAACAGAAGCTAACCGGAGCTTCGTGTCTTTAGCTTGTGTGTTTACAGGCCTCGCTGCGGTAAAAGCTCTTACGTTTTAAATCCAGATCTTGCAGCTCCGGTGGGTCGTGTTGTTAACACTGCAGAGGGTTTTCCTCTCGGACAGGACTGGTGAATATCTCCCGGTTAAGTGCGGATAATAACGCCGTTCATCAACACTCAGAGCTCCGTGTGAGCCGCGCTGCAGAGGAACAGAACGGCCTCCGAGCTCAGGACCTTCCGGGCAAAACGGAGACAGAGTTTCCTGTATGTGCACAAAACATGATATTTTTAGTATAAACATTTTAATTTATATAGTAACATACTCTAATTTAATAGATCAAACATTAACATCTTCCTATGTATCTATCTAGTGTTATTGTTTTATATATAGAACAAAAATAACTTGGTATTTATTTATTAATTTGATCAATGTGAATAAACTTTCTACATGAGTGACGTTGTCCAATCAAATTTATTTTATTGCTGACGATTTGATCAGTAAACAATCATTGTTTAACATTTTTTAATAACATGTCACTCCCACAGTAAACAGCTATGGTCCTTTTTATACATTTGTATAATGTATTATTATAGGATTTAAATTGCAAAATTAAATATGTAAAGATTTTATTAACATATAGCATATAACAGCTTTCACTCTCGTTCCCAAAAATAGACCGCGGGCTCATTTTAGGCTGTCTGGGCATCTGTCTATAGGCGGGGCTCCGCGGCGCTTAGCTCCTCCTTCTTTTTCCTTCTAAAAACATAACAGTTTCCAGCGGGGCACTGAAGAACAGTTTTTGGTGTAATTTTGCTCTGAATATGTTAAAATATGTGCTTAGCGGTCTGAATTCACGTAATTTATGTAGCTCAATGCTTATTCATGCTCAGAAGTAGACGATTAGTTACAATAAGTTCATAAAAGTGTGCTATTTGTTCCAGTTTGACTTAGGCTCACTGACTACCATGAGATTTGTTGCATTATGGGGGAAAGGGTGTCCTAATTGTACCATGTGTGAACACTTGTGTATTCTTATATCAAAACATCCACAGCATCACATTTTCTGTGAATTATAATTATTGTAACATTTTCACTGTAATGTTTGTTGCATTTATACTCTTGATAGCTACTTCTGTCTGTTTGCCTGTCTGTATATCTGTCTGTCTGTCTATCTTTATAAACGAATGTGGTCAGAATATGTGTCGAATAAGTCCTGTGATTTTTGTTTTCATTTACTTCCACTTGAGGCCCCCACAAATTGACCTGAGCTCTTTTTGCACCAATCTGAGCTGTAAGATGAACTGATAATATCCCTTCAGTGCTGTGCAGCCTGAAGACTATGCCTATACATGTACATGTAAATATATTATTTTACAGTTACGGTTTGGAATATACATGAATTAAACGCACAGTACAGTATGTAGTTTCCAGCGACATCTAGTGGTTTAGTTTCCATATTGCAACCAACTGAAGACTTTTTCCACAGCCCCTCCCTTCCAAACACGAAGGAGTCTCTACGGTGGCCGTAAGATCTCATATATCTGTGATACTCCCGAACGCGATGTCTAATAGCAGCTTCAGAGCTAGTGATGTCAAGTGGTAAGATTAATTTTAATTAGAAATTTAGGAAAAGTAATATGTAGAATTATCATAGCTACAATGCAGACGAAACATATTTTCTGCACTTCAGTAGTGCTATTGTAAACGTTAGCTGTTTTCTGTACAAACACAAGATAATGTTACAAAGTAAACACATCAAACTGCTTCACTGTACACAGATAATACAGGCACGATGCACATTTTTCTCTACTCAAGGTAAGCTTGCCATACTCTGAAGAAGGCACTTCAGCCGATAAGAGTTCACACAAGCTCATATTAGCTAAGCTCGCGAACTAGTGCGCAGCTACGAATCTCCCGTTCCACCTTAAATGCTGCAGCAGTGTTCAGCTCCGATGCAATGTCCTGCAGCACCATTTAAGGTGGAATGGGGGAAAAACACTGCGCACACGAATATGAAGCCAAGTTTCATCATGTTTTCTTTGCTTTGACGATTGAAGTTGTGTTTTCTCTTCTTGACGAGCATAAGATTGTTCCGCCATCTTAATAAATAAACCAAAAAACCTTTATTCTTACTTCTCCGTGTATTTCTTCTTATTGAAGTATACGTTTATTTCTTCTTCTTCTCCTGTTTTATGTCAGCCAACGGTAAAACAAAGCTACAGCGCCATCACTACCGCGACATCGAAACAAAATGGCAACCGACTGTATTTTGTCCTCTTCTTCTTCTTTATTTGCATATGA
>BRDA01007268.1:17453-19953 GCA_036984385.1 Crenuchus spilurus
TTGGAGAATGGTGGGGTTTGTTGGAGAATGGTGGGGTTTGTTGGAGAATGGTGGGGTTTGGTGGAGAATGGTGGGATTTGGTGGAGAATGGTGGGATTTGGTGGAGAATGGTGGGGTTTGGTGGAGAAGTGTGGGGTTTGGTGGAGAAGTGTGGGGTTTGTTGGAGAATGGTGGGGTTTGGTGGAGAATGGTGGGATTTGGTGGAGAATGGTGGGATTTGGTGGAGAATGGTGGGATTTGGTGGATGCTGATGTTGATGTTTTCTGGTCAGTACTGTCGGAGATGGAGCTTCTGGAACATCACAGGAACTCCTCAGCAGCTCAGACCGCCGCTGTGCTTTTACTCTGAACATCTCCCGGCCCGTGACGACCCACAGAACCGGTGAACGGTTATTATGAGCTGCTTTGCTTTCCCTCCTGATGTTGAGGATAATTGGTCCATTAGTGTCAACACAGCGTGGTTTCATCACCATTACTCTCCGCGCTGCTGCAGCACTGCGCCGGTCCTCGCTCAGGGACCAGTTCTCCTGACTCATGGTTCCTGCCGTGTTAATTGGTTGTGTAAAATCACTCCCGTGTGGCAGGAAGCCGTTCCTCTCTCACTGCCTGCTCCAACGTGACTCCGGTTGCTGGAAGAGTCTTGGCAGAGTGTGACAGTGAAGCTGCTGTGGTGCTGATGTGAAAGCAGAGCTGAGGGTGATGTTCTTGTGGACCGGACTCATGTGAGCTCGTTATGAATACAGCATTATGTATGTATCTGTACTGGAGAGGGCGTCTGTACCGTCCTGTGAGGGTTATGAGCAGACCGTCGTCACGTCCACACTGAAGTGAGGGTGAGAACACTGACACAAGTGAGAAGTGAGAGGTGGAAGTGAGAGGCGTGGCTACTGTTACACAGAGCTGTGTGATGTAACATACCGGTATATAAGTGTATTAAAGGTGGGTGGTGTGTGTGTGTGTGTTCTGGCTGTAGGAGGACCGCTGTGGAGGTGGGAGAACACAAGTGAACTGAAAGTTCTGAGTAGAGACTGAGACGTACACACACCAGGACATCTTTAGCTAATAAAACATCACATATGTATTATATATATATGTGTGTGTGTGTGTGTGTGTACCTGCACGATCTCCAGCATCTCAGCTTTGCTGATGTAGCCGTTCCCATCCAGGTCGTACATACTGAAGGCCCACTTCAGTTTCTGGTCCAGCCGGCCTCGGGAAGTGATGCTGAGGGCGATGATGAACTCCCTGAAGTCGATGGTTCCGTCTCCGTTGGCGTCGAAGGTGCGGAAGACGTGCTCGGCGAACTTGGAGGCGTCTCCGTACGGGAAGAAGTTTCCGTAGATCTTCTTGAACTCCTCCATGCTGAGGGCTCCGCTGGGGCAGTCCCGCAGGAAGCCTTTATACCACTCCTGAATCTCCATCTCTGTGAACTCGGTGCTGTCCAGCAGGTCCTGCATCACCTCAGGACGGAGCTTACTGTTCTGCTTCCCCATGGCGACGAGTACGAGTCAGCTGCACAGAGATGTAATAGTACAGCCGGGTGAGCTGAAGAGGAACAGAGGAGCATAAAAGCAGACAAAGTCAGACTCCAGTGAAGTGAAAGTGACGGCAGAGGAACCATTTAACCCAGCAGTGCAGTGCAACACTCATACAGCCCCTGTCCACAGCGCCCGGGGAGCAGCTGGGGGTTAGGTGCCTTGCTGAAGGGCATGTCAGTGGGTTCAGGGGGTCACAAGGCCAGTTTTAACCCACAGCTGTTTAACGTCTATCAGTGGGCCAGAAAGCAGATAATCAGGTGTGTTGGACTGTGTTCACACTGCAGATCAGAGGAGTACTCAGAGCAGATCTGCGGGGATGTGTATTCAGTCTTGTGAAAAAGTTAGTGCTCCCTGGTGAAACTGTGTATTTACTGATGTCTTCAGTGTACAGAAGTGAGCTCAGCTCTTCACACTTTATCTGTGTGTGATGTACATAAACATGCATGCAGGTGTATGACTGACTGCAGAGTGTTTGAGGAAAGTGTGTGTGTGTGTGTTGCTTTTTGAGTTTAAATGTCATGAACAGACCCAATGCAGCCCACACACACACACACACACACACTCAGCCTCAAGCCTCCCGCTCCTATCAACCAACTGAACTTTCCACTGCACACACACACGCTGCCTCACCTACATTGTGTGCATGTGCGTGTGTGTGTGTGAGAGTGTGTGTGTGTGTGTGTGTGTGTGTAAGCAGCTGCACCAGCATCATTTCCTGATGCAAATTGTTCTCACACACCACAACCTGTTTCACGTAGGGTGAAGTCTAAATCAGCAGAGCACACTAACTGAAATCACACACACACACACACACACACACACACACAGATGGAGAGAGAGAGAGAGAGAAGAGAGAGAGATGGGAGAAAGATAGAGAAAAGAAAGAGAGAGAGAGAGAGACAGAGGAGAGAGATAAAGAAGAGAGAGAGAGAGAGACAGAGGAGAGAGATAGAGAAGAGAAAG
>BRDA01007268.1:22453-28155 GCA_036984385.1 Crenuchus spilurus
ATTTCTGCAAAACAAAAAAAGTCATTTTAAAGTTTACTGCAGTCAGGTTTCTTCTTCAGCTTCACTCTGAAGTTACGAGACTCAAAACTCCAGTAGAAACACCAGTACAGACCAGTACAGACCAACGTACAGTGTTCTAAATGCTGGTCTACTGCTCTGACATCACAGTGTTAGCCTGCACGGCCCAGTACGGTCTGTTCCTGGTTCTTCAGAAAACACTGCAAAGCTCCCTTAAAAGTGGAGGTTTCTGTTTCAGCAGTCTGCTGGTTCTGGTTCTCATGTCCAAGTTCTGCAGAGCCTGACCGGACTGTTGTGTTCTGGGTAATTCAGGGGTGTATTAGTTTAGCTTTAGTAGTGCAGAGGAGTTTGAATCTGCTGAGATTATGTTATGGCTGTAATGCTGTCCTTGTAACTCATTGAGATCATGTCTGGCCTCTCCAAATCACAGGTCACCCCCATTCACCCATGTGTGCTTCAGGTGGGTACGGTGAGGGTGTTTTCTGGTGATGTCATCATCACTGATTCCCCCTGAGAAGCGGGGGCTTAAGTCTTATTTATACCCCTCCGTCCCCACACGCCGGTCTGCCGTGCTGGATCAAGCGCCCTGACGTTCTATTTCCAGACTCAAAGATCAGTATCTCAAATTAACTCTAAGACTATTACAGCCTATGTTAGTGCCCTGGTGACGCCATCGTTGCGTAACACCACAGTGACAGACCGCCAGGCCACATGCACCATGCTACAGGTGGATCGGAGAACACCTGCCGTCAGGGTCAGGGAGGAGCATGTGACAACAATAACCAAGGTCCAGTAGAACCGAACAGAGTCTTTCAGCGAGAAACGTCATTACAATTTGCTTCAAATGTAAAAGTGACAATTACAAATAAGCCATTCTTATACCAGGACTTGTCTACATATACCAAACGGCAACCTGGTACACTGAAAAAACCCACAGATTCAATTTATATCTAACCCTTGATTCACTTTTATTCAGTGATTATGATTCTGCTGCCCAAACCTTAACATTTTTATACACACATTACATTTTTTTGTAAAAAAATGATCTGAAAATGTGGTTTATGGTTTGCAATATCACAACACATGCTTAGAATTTGCTGCTAAACACTAAAAGTGTCAGCACTTTCAAATTTTTCGTCCCAGAAATCATTTATATTAGGCTGCGCAGCACTAAAGGGACTTTATGTAGGTTCATGTTTGTGCCACAAGAGTGCGCCTTCAGTTGAGTGCTCAGTTCTATTTGTTTATATAAATGTATAAAATATAGAATTATAAAGTTAGCAGAGGTGATGATGCATTTTTTAAGGATTGAATTTTTGGACAAATCTAAAGCATATGAATAGTGTTACGAGTTTCACAGTCTCTACAATTCTTACATGACAACAAACTACAGTCAACTACAGTCCATCTCAACATCACACAACCAATCCGATGGTCAATTTAGTGGTCATGTACACCAGTGCAATGTTTCTGTGTATCACTTTCCATTTTATCCTGGACTGTTGAGCAGAACTACAGGACAGGCCACACAAATTCCCTACAAGGACTACATTTCCCATAATACCCTAGTAGTCATTCATATTCATAAGAAAGTAACCACTCAGACTGCCGTCAAGTCCATCTCAGAGTCCAGACGTCGGGCGGAGAGAGGAGGGGGCTGAGATCTGAGGAAAAAAAGAGAGAGGAGAGAGAAGAGATGCAAGGTATAGAAGAGAAGTGACTGAGAGAGGAGCTGAATGAAGAGAAGTGAGAGCTGAGGAAAAACAGAGAGAAAAGAGGTGCAGGGTATGGCAGAGAAGTGTCTGAGAGAGGAGCTGAATGAAGAGAATTAGATGTATTAGGTGGTGTTCAGAGGATGTTGGTCCGATCTCAAGTCCAAATTAAAACTAATGCTGATGTATGTAAAGTTTGTGGGCGGAGTCAGGACTGTTATGAAACTGTACAGCTGCGACCTCGCTACGACAAGTAGTCCAGACACTCTCCAGCAATAAAGGCAAATGTATTACCATTAAAAACCAGTGAAAACCACTAAAGCCCACTGTCAGGAAGGAACTGGCCTCCACAGCATCTAAAAGTGAACAGATGTTGAGGGATTATTGTCCGTCTTTGCGTACTGGTCTTTGTGACGGGAAGTGCAGTAGAAATGGAATTAATGCTCAGGATGCCGTTGTCATCTGTCCCATACCGTCTCCATCCAGCCACAGTAAAGCCATATTATCACAGGCCGGAGACGGATTAAAGAAGCGAAAGACAAACATACAGAACAACATCTGCTGAGCGAGACGTCAGCAACGTCACTCTAGAACCGAGAGTCCTCCACGTTCTCCTCTGACTTCATTCAGCGGCCTTGTCTGATTTCTGTTCCAGATCCAAAACAAGTAACAAGCTTCACCTCATAAGCGGATAGATGTTGGATGTTCTAAGGTTCCTCAGTTCTGAAGTACTCACTTCTCTAGACGGTTACTCGGTTCTTCTCCATGCTGAATGCTTTTACAATAAATGCAATCAAGATTTTTTGCTGTTGATATGTGGTTCTAGTATGTAGTGAAAAGGTTCTTCACACGTTTCATGTATCAGTGCGGTTCCTGAAATATGGTTCTGTTGTGGGTTTGGGCCAGGACGTCACAGAAGCAGACCAAGTCCATCCAGACCAAGTAGACTCTTCAGAAGCAGTAATCTGATGGGTAATCATGATGGGTTCTGGTGGTTTGTGGTGGATCTGTGCACTAGAAGACTAAATACGGTAAAAAATCAGACATGAGAGATTTGTATCAGACTAAAATGATCAGACGAGCTCTGACTTAGCTAATAAACTTAGATACTTTAGTCCGTTTTTCTTGATTCCTCTTTCCACTTTTTTCATTTTTAAATTTTTATTAATTATAATTTGTTAATAATTTATTTAAGATTAATCATATTCTTATGTTGTATTTTACTGTTTTTATTATCTGTATTACAACTTTCACTACTTTATTATTATTTAAATCATTTTAATTAATATGACCAAATTTTTGTTTTCTTTTTTTGTTCTTATTCTTCTTTCTATTAACTTTTACACTTAACGTTACTTTTATTATGATTAAATTTCACAAAAAACAAAACTTTTTTGAGTTTTTAACTTAGACTCTCTCTCTGTATCAACTCTAAATTAAATGGGGGTCACCCTCAGTATACTCCTAATTTAAATAAAAGTTGATTGATTGACTGATTGATTGAGGAACTCCTGCAAAAGGAGAAGTGATCGCAGAAAGTACATGTAATCCAGTCTGAACAGGGCTACAGCAGAGGAGCATTCCCTAAATACCACCATTCCACATCCTGCTTCTTATTTTAGACTGTGATGTGATGTGATGCTGAAGATTACATCCATCTTCGACTGGGTTTCTTAAAGGCTGTGTCTGGACAAAGTGAAGAGTCCACTGCGGATGGTCAGATCTTCTGTGTTTACCATTTACAGATCTGTGTTTTAATACAATGAACATTTTAGTTTTATTCTGAAACCACTGCCAACATTTCTACCAATTTTCAAATAAAAATATTCTCATTTATTTACAGAAAAAACTGGACGAAGGAATAAAAAAGATGCAGTCTTATTGGAATTCCCTGTTCCACCTTAAATACTGCAGCAGTTAATATGGAGAGCCTGAGGTGCCTGAACTGTGCCACTTAAGGTGGAAATTTGAATAACATTTTCTTAAACCACTTGTGCATGAATAGAAGATAAATTATGAAAATTCAATATTTACACAACACAAATATATCTGTGGAAGGACTATACAGTCATTTTTGTTTTTTTCCTTTTCCTGAAACAAGCTGTTTTACCTTTTAAGGCGATCTCATGAATATTTTAATGAGCTCTCTGCTCTGATTGGCTGTGTCCTAAACCACATACCAGTCCATAAGACCTTCTTTAAGAGCTGGAAGACGTTTGAATAGGTTCAGAGATGCTTCGGTGATATTTTTTACAGCTACTGAGGTGACTAATGTGTTCTAATGTTTGTTAGCAATGTTAGCCTCACAGCTCCAGTTCTAAACTAAAGAAACAAACGTGTCTTTGCTGAGAAACTGTATCTGAGGTTGGGTGAATATGAGTTCTGTGTGATCGATTCTTTTAATATCATCATGTTTATGTTCTAAATAAGCTGAATTCCTCTGCTTTGACTGATGGACTGTGTTTGTTGGACTGGAGTGCTGCTACACTGAAGGCCAGACTGCTGCAGTGAGTAAACACGGTTAAGTCCACATTTCTGAAGCTTTTACACGGCTCTGCAGAATAATAGTCTGTTTTAAGTGTCTCTGGTGACTCAGCCTCGCTTTTAAACGTGAATTAACGATGCAGCGGCTCCTGAAAGGTCGCATTTCTCATGTGAATGCCTCAGATACGTCAGTCTGGCCATAAAAACATCAGCCGCGGAGCTCTCCTACACACACTTTTATTTGTCAAGGTCTCACCATTCATTAAATCTCTGATTCACGTTAGACATGTAGGAGCAGTTTGAATATTTTACAGCACATTAGACACGATACGTCTGATTATTTGGAATATTTCATGCCGGCGTTTTCATATATTCACAAGACACTGTTATTAGTCATCACCGTTGACGTCATTTTCTGATACTAAGAACACAAAAATCTGCAGTTTTAAGATGTTTACACATTTTACACACAATGACTGTTTTGTAAAACAAATTATAATCAGATTAATCTAATCTAATTAATGTACTGATCAGATGACTCTCAGGGTCTGATCTACTCATTAGATGACTCTCAGAATCTGATCTACTCTTCAGATGACTCTCAGGATCCGATCTACTCTTTAGATGACTCTCAGGTTTGCTTTTCAGAGAAATATCTGCATTAAATTAGAAACAGTAAAGACGTAACAATCCATCGATCTGTATCAGTGTATCAGCCAAATAATCTGATGATGATGCTTGTTTTTCAACCTGTTCCAACATGATCACACACCTGCGTACAATTATTTAGTGCTTATGATTACTCACTAATAAAATGTTTTATGTTGACTGCAGACGTGTGCAGTGAAATACTGAAAAGGATCAGATCATTCAGCTAAAAGACATGACGCAGGACAGAGCTGCTGTCCTCTGCTCTTCTGTTCTATCCGCGCTCAGCACCACGTGAAGGTCAGAACCTCATTAGGCTCGTTAAGAGCAGCGAGTCCTGGTGCTACCTGTCCCTTCACCTTTCCCTACAGGTCCCGGGACATCTTGTGGGCCACTTACGTAACAAACACGAGGTCTTATTTATATCCTATAGCCACAGCTTAGCCTCGCACAGCCTCCAAGTAATCCTGAGAAGGAGAGGGTGAGGGACATCCAGAGAGAGAGAGAGAGAGACAGAGAGAGAGACAGAGAGAGAGAGACAGAGAGAGAGAGACAGAGAGACAGAGAGACAGAGTGAGAGAGACACAGAGAGAGAGAGAGAGAGACAGAGAGAGAGAGAGACAGAGAGAGAGACAGAGACAGAGTGAGAGAGAGACAGAGTGAGACAGAGAGAGAGACAGAGAGAGACAGAGACAGAGTGAGAGAGAGAGAGACAGAGTGAGAGAGAGAGACAGAGTGAGAGACAGAGAGAGAGAGACAGAGAGATAGAGAGAGAGAGAGACAGAGTGAGAGAGAGAGAGAGAGAGAGTGAGAGAGAGAGAGAGAGAGAGAGAGAGAGAG
>BRDA01007269.1:0-24528 GCA_036984385.1 Crenuchus spilurus
TGCACTTTTACAGGATACTGGCTGTATTTATACAGTGTACTGACTATATTTATACAGTATACTGACTGCACTTTTACAGTATACTGACTGTATTTTTACAGTAGACTGACTGTATTTATACACTAGACTGACTGCACTTTTACAGTATACTGGCTGTATTTATACAGCATACTGACTGTATTTATACAGTGTACTGACTATTTATACAGTAGACTGACTGCACTTTTACAGTATACTGACTGTATTTATACAGTAAACTGACTGTATTTATACAGTAGACTGACTGCACTTTTACAGTATACTGGCTGTATTTATACAGCATACTGACTGTATTTATACAGTGTACTGACTATTTATACAGTAGACTGACTGCACTTTTACAGTATACTGACTGTATTTATACAGTAGACTGACTGTATTTATACAGTGTACTGACTGTATTTATACAGTAGACTGAATGCACTTTTACAGTATAATGGCTGTATTTATACAGTATATTAACTGTATTTATACAGTAGACTGACTGCACTTTTACATTATACTAACTGTATTTATACAGTAGACTGACTGCACTTTTACAGTATACTGGCTGTATTTATACAGTATACTAAGTGTATTTATACAGTAGACTGACTGCACTTTTACAGTATACTGACTGTATTTATACAGTAGATTGACTGCACTTTTACAGTATACTGGCTGTATTTATACAGTAGACTGACTGCACTTTTACAGTATACTGACTGCACTTTTACAGTATACTGACTGTATTTATACAGTATACTGGCTGTATTTACACAGTGTACTGACTGTATTTATACAGTAGACTGACTGCACTATTACAGTATACTGGCTATATTTATACACTGTGCTGACTGTATTTATACAGTAGACTGACTGTACTTTTACGGTATACTGGCTGTATTTATACAGTATACTGACTGCACTTTTACAGTATACTGAATGTATTTGTGTACTAACTATTTATACAGTATACTAACCACTTTTACAGTATACTGACTGTATTTATGTGTACTGACTATTTATACAGTATACTAACTGCACTTTTACAGTATACTGGCTATATTTATACAGTATACTGACTGCACTTTTACAGTATACTGGCTGTATTTATACAGTAGACTGACTGTATTTATACACTAGACTGACTGCACTTTTACAGTATACTGGCTGTATTTATACAGCATACTGACTGTATTTATACAGTGTACTGACTGTATTTATACAGTAGACTGACTGCACTTTTACAGTAGACTGACTGTATTTATACAGTAGACTGACTGTATTTTTACAGTGTACTGACTGTATTTATACAGTAGACTGAATGCACTTTTACAGTATACTGGCTGTATTTATACAGTATACTAACTGTATTTATACAGTAGACTGACTGCACTTTTACAGTATACTGACTGTATTTATACAGTAGATTGACTGCACTTTTACAGTATACTGGCTGTATTTATACAGTAGACTGACTGTATTTATACAGTAGACTGACTGCACTTTTACAGTAGACTGACTGCACTTTTACAGTATACTGACTGTATTTATATAGTATACTGGCTGTATTTACACAGTGTACTGACTGTATTTATACAGTAGACTGACTGCACTATTACAGTATACTGGCTATATTTATACAGTATACTAACTGAATTTATACAGTAGACTGACTGCACTTTTACAGTATACTGACTGTATTTATACAGTAGATTGACTGCACTTTTACAGTATACTGGCTGTATTTATACAGTAGACTGACTGTATTTATGCAGTAGACTGACTGCACTTTTACAGTATACTGACTGCACTTTTACAGTATACTGACTGTATTTATACAGTATACTGGCTGTATTTACACAGTGTACTGACTGTATTTATACAGTAGACTGACTGCACTATTACAGTATACTGGCTGTATTTATACACTGTGCTGACTGTATTTATACAGTAGACTGACTGCACTTTTACAGTATACTGGCTATATTTATACAGTATACTGACTGCACTTTTACAGTATACTGGCTGTATTTATACAGTAGACTGACTGCACTTTTACAGTATACTGATTGTATTTATACTGTAGACTGACTGCACTTTTATAGTATACTGACTGTATTTATAAGTGTACTGACTGTATTTATGCTATTTATCAAAAGTGTACTGACTGCACTTTTACAGTATACTGGCTGTATTTATACAGTATACTGACTGCACTTTTACAGTATACTGGCTATATTTATACAGTATACTGACTGCACTTTTACAGTATACTGACTGTATTTATACAGTAGACTGACTGCACTTTTTTACAATATAATGACTGTATTTTTAAGTGTACTGACTGTATTTATGCTATTTATCAAAAGTGTACTCATTGCATTTTTACAGTATACTGTTATCTAATACTGCAGAATTAAAAAGTAAAATAAGTTATTCAACTAAAATGTGTTTCATGATTTAGAACATAATAACAGATGGTTACAATTTACTGCTGAACACTAACAATGTGGGAGCTTTTAGATTTTTAGTCCCAGAAATGATTTATTTCAGGCTGCACAGCAAAGTAGAGTTAACTTTATGTAGGTTCAGATTGTGCCACAAGAGGACGCCTTCAGCTGAACTGACACTGAGTGCTCACTTCTGTTTGTTTGGGATTCAGTCATCAGCAAACATCAACACTTATTGTAACTGAAGATGTGACACCTGGTTTATCAAAATCTTGAATTAGCAGCTCAGAAATGAACAAGTGGAGTAGAAAGAAGAGTTTCAGCTTTCATGGCTCCTCCCCTTTGTATGGATCTCTGAGAAGAAGAAAGTCATGAAGCTCTGAATGTCTGTACATGCTAATCTTTCAGAGTGCTAGTTTCCTGTTCTGAGGTTTTGTTTTCACAGATGTCTCTGAGAGCCAAAGAAGTGAGCAATGAGACGCTGTCAGACACGCATTCCCACAAACTGACCGCTGTAATTACTGGAATTAGAGAGCTATTTCATCATTAGCATCACTCTGAATGAGCGGGAGATGGAGAGAGCGGGAGCAGGATGACTGATCAGATCTGAAGACCCCCCCCCCAAACACTTCTCCTGTTTAAATCAGCTCTTAATGCTCTAATACGGCTCCGGGCGGCTATTGTGAGCGCTGATGGTCGGGGGACGAGTAAAGATAAAAAAAAGTCACCGCCAACATAAATGCACTTTTGTTAGCGTTGCCGTGCAAATGCCAGCGTGCCTGTTCTCCCCCACCACTAATGTCTTATTTTCACGCTGTTGATTACAGGGTGTGTATTCGAATAAATGAATGTGGAAAACAAAGAGCAGGCAATCAGCGCCTCATGGAGCAGTGAAATGCTCGGGACAGCATAATGATGGAGCTCAAAACACACACACAGTCCTTTTGAGATGACACTCACATGCATGACACATTAGGCAGGGCTTGCACTTTGTGCCGAGACGTGAAGCATAATCTTAATATGTAAATTAGCGCCGACTGTTTCCGGGACAAAAGACAGCTCCGCCCCTGTCATCCCAAAGAGAGGGAAACATTTCAGTGTCGCACAATACCGGCTGTCAGCGAGGCAGAAGATGAGATGGATTTGGTGTTGAACAGAGATGATGCACGCGACATGTGGACTGGCCTACCAAAGAGCTCAGTCACTAATTTGGAGCTGCTAAACACCACAGTGCTAACATGCACCACAAGGACTGGGACTTAATGAGAAAAGGATGGAGGGAACTGGTCAATTTTACAAAGTTCTTCTCTCAAATACAGTTGATCAGTCAAGATGTATTTGGTGTCTTTACTTTCACGCTGGGGCTAACTCCAGATTATTCTGATAGCTGCTTCTTTGTAGTGGTCTTTCATTGATTCTGGTTTAGTTTTAAGACAAATTTAATCTTGTGGATTGGAGTCACATATGTCTTACAATAAACCCTTAAAATCTCAGACATCACAAACAAACTCTGAAAGCTACATGGTTGTACAATGAGTCGTTCTGATGGTTAGTTTAGCCAATGAGTCACACTGATGGCTAGAGTCAATGAGTTGCACAGATGGCTGAAGCCAGTGAGTTGCACTGATGGCTATCTTAACCAGTGATTCACACTGATGGCTAGAGCCAATCAGTTGCACTGATGGCTAGATTAGGTTAATGGTTGCATTGATGACTAGAGCCAATGAGTTGCACTGATGGCTATCTTAGCCAATGAGTCGCACTGATGGGTAGATTAGCCAGTGAGAAGCACTGATGGCTAGATTAGCCAGTGAGTCACAGCGATGTCTAGATTAGCCAGTGAGTCACAGCGATGGCTAGATTAGCCAATGAGTTGCACTGATGGCTACATTAGAAAATGGGTCACACTAATGGCTAGAGCCAATGAGTTGCACTGATGGCTAGAATAGCCAAATGGTTGCACTGATGGCTAGAGCCATTGAGATGCGCTGACAGCTACACTAGCCTATGAGACGCGCTGAATGCTAGCGTAGCCAATGAGACACACTGACAGCTAGGTTAGCCAGTGAGATCTGTGGACAGCTAGGTTAGCCAATGAGGTGTGCTGATTGCTAGATTAGCCAATGAAATATGCTGACAGTTAGATAAGCCAATGAGACGCACTGATGGCTAGATTAGCCACTGAGAAGTGGTGATGCCTACATTAACTAGAATTCCCAAACTGACAAAAATTTTCGTCGTCTCTCTCCCCGCGCTGGAATGCTGGAGCCATTAACCAGCCATTGTCTGCTGCTCTGCTTCGCTTGCCATGCAGATAACCGCATTGACACGCACTCAGTCTCACAGAGACTCTCCGTCAGTTTTACTGAGGGTAAGTCCTCTTTCCACAAAGGAAAAAATATTTATATATAATAATAGAGCAGGAATCATGCTACAGGCTTGCATGCGCATATTCACGCAAACACACACGAGCCGAGCCGAGCGGCCGAGGCCGAATACCAAAACAAACTTCGCCCTACGACATGCACCCTAGACCCTACACTCTAACCCTACAGACTCTCATTTACATCACATTACCTCTCTAATGGCTCACAAGAAGGGTTTTTTTCTGCAAACCTGGGAAATGCAGTGTTAACCAGTGAAACATGTTGACAGCTAGATTAGCCAATGAGTCACAAAAAAGGCTAGATTATCCACTGAAAAACTCTACTATATATTAGCCAATGAGATGTGCTGACTGCTAGATTAGCTAATGAGATGTGCTGATGGCTAGATTAGCCAATGAGATGCATTATAGCTAGACTATTCTATGAGATAAGTTGAAGACTAGATTAGCCAATGAGACATGCTGATGGCTATGTTAGCTAGTGAGAGGCACTGAAGGCTAGAGTAGCAAGACACATTTTTAAATGTGCTATATAAAATGTTATTATATGATTTTTTAATGTTTGTATGCTTGCTATGTGTTATTATATAGTCCCTTTGTTTTCAATATAGAGCAGTATCATGGAAACAGTGAATTAATATCCTGGGCACTTTACAGCTAATGACTCTGAGACAAGACAGAAACTGAGCTGTTATGTCTGAGAATTCAATAACACAACCATGCAAGTAGCATAATTACTCCTTATAGAGTCTTGGCCGAGTCGTCTATGTTGGTCATTTGAGACACCATCACTCATCACTCGACTGTACTGGAGTTGGATCAACAGCATAATTACATGCTTTGCCGTCCCAATTAAGTGTTTTTGTCAGTTACGAAAGAGAAATAACATCAGTGAACTGTCACACAGTGTAATGATGATGATACTCATCTTTAGTGAGGTCTGAAAACTGAGTGTTATTGTGAGATGGCTCAGTGTGGGTTATATGTCAATTAGCAGGGCTGATTTTGAGCTCTTATGTGTTTGAAACAAAGAAGCAGAATGGAATAAGTAAAGAAAATCTCCAGTCAGTGCCAGACTGATGTACTAAACATATAGATAATTTCCATGACAGAAGATGGAAAGACTGGTTCTACATTAGCAAGGAGTCAGACAAGGCTGCACTCTATTACCATATCTATTCACCTTGTACACTGAACCTGTCATGACAGAAGGACTGGAGAAAAATGTCTGAGGACTCAAAACTCAAGAAGAAACATTGTAATGCATTTTTATTCTCTTATATTGTGGATAGTTGTGTATCTTTCTTTCTAGGTATTGGTAATGGTTATGTTCTAACAGTGTCTGAACTGAGGAGTTGTTTGAACTCTAACCTGTCTGTACTAGCTGAGGCAATTCTATTAATTGAATCAAAGCACTGCTGTAAGTCGCTCTGGATAAGAGCATCTGCTAAATGCTGTAAATGTAAATGTAAGAAACAATAATCTTTGATATGCAGATGATACAGCAGAACATTAGGAAGACCTGAAGACCCTTGTAAGGAGTGAAAAGATGGAACTTCAGCTCAATATAAAGAAGACAAAACTCATGACAACAGTAAAGAGCACTGGCTTTACCACTGATTGAGAAAATGTTGAAGTTGTGAACAGCTTTTGTCTACCTGGATCAATCATGAACAGAAATAGATCCAGCAGAATTACACACTCAGCAGAACCATGAGGCAGAAACTGTAGATCTTCAAATGTAACCATTTGTCTCTTCAAACAAAAATTACAATAGTTCCAGACTGTGGTCTTCTCTGTGGATCTTTAGATGGACAGTAAAATGTAGGACTGGAAGAATATTGATGTCTTTTAAGGGAACCTTGGACAGATAAATGGATTCGGGACCAAATAAAGCTCACCTTCCACTAGAAGCCTAGATAACCAAAATGAAAATATTTTAAATCACTGAAATTCAGAATTTTGAGGGCAATTGTTCATTTCACAGCAAACAAGGCTCGTGTTTTCATGGTCTGTGAGGCAAATTGCATGGCCGTGACTTTGGTTGGACCCAATTCATGATTTATTTACCTTCAAAAATGAACATTATGGTCAGTGTAGATTTAACTCACTGCTGCATTTATAGCCTGTGTTGACAGCCTCTTCACGCTGTGGGCAGTCATGTACACTAGTGGAGTTAATGTGTGATTTGTATGACACACTTCATGACGTAGCACACAAACAAACACAGAAGTACAGAACAATTTTAGGACAGGAAGAAATTGTTCTGCGTGTGTAGAACACATAATGGAGATGTGCTGCCCTCTAGTGGTTGAAAAAATCGAATTTTAGAAAACTAAGTGTCTTATTGTAAAATGATATTTGTAAGCATACATAAACAAAAAGTTCACAACACCTGCCCCTTTGGATTGTAACATTAATACCATAAGTCTGAAAACATATGAAATGAATGAAAGGAAAACAAAAATAAGAAAAGTAGATTAATCATTCTTCTATATAAACACAATTCTGATTTAAGAGACTGAGCTCATGCTGAAAATATATCATATATATGAATGGAAAAAAATTTGAAGGGCAAACTTTCCTCAGTACTGAAACTTATGCTGTTTTTTTCCTTCCCCTTTGTCCTCCTAAACCTCTTAATCCTCCTGCTAGGCCAGAGTTCAGGAGAACTCAGCAAAAATAACTCATAAACATAGTTTATGTTTGCTTTTAAAGTGTATTATTAAATGTATTATTTTATAATATGTTTTTTTTTTATTATTTAAGTTATGCCTAATTAAATTTATTTTGATGGTCAATATACAAAAATATGGAATTCTGAAATAAATAGAACTGGGCATAAATTAAATAATAAAAGTGCAGAAAAAAAATCCAAAATAACATTTAGACACTGAAATAGAACAGTAATAATAACTAGAAAAGTGCATTTCCTGAAGGAAACGTGGGATATTGCGCATTGCTAACATGGCCCACAAGCTAAGGTATCCCAGTTGGTGATGCTTTGGTATTTGTGGTGGTTGCTATGGCCCCCAAGGTGGTTGCTATGGTACCCAAGGCGGTTGCTATGGCACCCAAGGCGGTTGCTATGGCACCCAAGGCAGTTGCTATTGGTTCCCAAGGCCGTTGCTATGGCCCCCAAGGCCGTTGCTATGGCCCCCAAGGCTGTTGCTATGTGTCCCAAGGCGGTTGCTATGGGCCACAAGGCCGTTGCTATGGCCCCCAAGGCCATTGCTATGGCCCCCAAGGCTGTTGCTATGTGTCCCAAGGCGGTTGCTATGGTACCCAAGGCGGTTGCTATGGCACCCAAGGCGGTTGCTATGGCACCCAAGGTTGTTGCTATGGGACCCAAGGTCGTTGCTATTGCACCCAAGGTCGTTGCTATAGCACCCAAGGTCGTTGCTATGGCTCCCAAGGCTGTTGCTATGGTTCCCAAGGCGGTTGCTATGGCTCACAAGGCGGTTGCTATGGGTCGCAAGACGGTTGCTCTGGCACCCAAGGCGGTTGCTATGTCACGCAAGGCGGTTGCTATGTCACGCAAGGCGGTTGCTATGGCACGCAAGGCGGTTGCTATGGGCCGCAAGGCGGTTGCTATGGCACCCAAGGCGGTTGCTATGGGCCGCAAGGCGGTTGCTATGGGACCCAAGGCGGTTGCTATGGCACCCAAGGCTGTTGCTATGGGACCTAAGGCGGTTGCCATGTCTCTATGTGAAAATGAATGGGAAGAACGAGGGATGAGAAGATGACAAAAAGAGAAGTGCGGGTCAGTATGGCCCTGCACTACAGCTCTGTTGTCTGTACTGATGGAGTACATAATGTTGGTGGCTGTTGGGACAGAAACTCTGTAGCTTGAGTGTATGTGAAAATTAATGGAAGTCAATGGGAGGAATGAGGGAAGAAAAGGTGACAAAAAAAGGAGTGCGGGTCAGTATGGCTCTGGACTAGAGCTCTGTTACCTGCCATGATGTAGTATATCGATTTTGGTTGTTGTCGGGCAAATGGAAGCGTGGAATTTGGTATGGCCAAAAATGAATGGAGGTCAATGGGACGAAAAAGGGATGGCAATAAAACGACAAATAAACGAGTGTGGGTCAAAACAACAGTGAATTTGTGCTCAGGGCCCTGCCCTGATTTAGTGTATCCGAAATGGTTTGAATCTGTCAAGCAGAAGTACAGTAAATGAGCATGCATTTTTGCTCCCCATTCATTCTCTATGGGAAAAAAATCCCAGATTAAGGAAGTTTTTAGGAAAACCGTAAATCCGATCAAAATTCTGTAAACAAGCCCGGATCACACAATCGGATCGAACAATCTGGAGTTGGAACGGTGTCGATATCTCGAAAACTGCGGGACAAGAAGCGCGTCAAAAATCTGGCGGAAGAAGAAGAAGAAGAATATATGAAAAACGAATAACAGTATGCGCAATATAATAATAATAATAATAATAATAACTAGAAAAAGCATTTCCTGAAGGAAACGCAGGATGTTGCACAGCTAAAATGGCTCACACCATTGGCTATCCCAGGTGGTTGCTTAGATGTTTCTATGGTATCCATGGCAATTGCTAAGGGTATTTCTAGGTGGTTGCTAAGCTGTTGCTAAGTGGTTGCTAACGCGTTGTTAGGTGTTGCTATAGGATCTGTGGAGGTTGCTAAGGTGTTGCTAGGTGGTTGCTATGGTATCCGTGGTGGTTGTTTGATGGTTGCTATGGTATCTGTGGTGGTTGCTATGGTGTTAATAAGTCCTTGCTTTGGTGTTCCTATGGTATCTATGGTGATTGCTAAGGTGTTGCTATGATATCCAATGTGGTTGCTATGGTGTATCAAGTGTTTTCTGAGTGGTTCCACATCTTTCAAAAGGAGACTAAATGTAGTTGAAAATGAATGGGAGTGAATGGGAGGAACGGGCGATGAAAAGACAACAAAAAGAGGAGCGCGGGTCAGTATGGTTCTCAACTTGGAGCTCAGTTACCTGCCCTAATGGAGTATATAAATTTTGGTGGCTGTCAATATGGCAGATCACAGCTTGGGGACCTGCCCTGAAGGAGTATACAGAGTTTGGTAGTTGTTGGGCAAAAGAAAGCCTGGGATTGGGTTTCTTATGGCCCAAAAATTAATGGAGTCAATGGGACGAATAAGGGATGGAAATAAAACAACAAATAAACGAGTGAGTGTCAAAACAGTGAATTTGTGCTCGGGGGCCTTCCTTGATATAGTGTATCCGAAACTATGCGAATTGGTCAAGCAGAAGTACAGTAGATGAACGTGCACTTTTGTTCCCCATTCATTCTTAATGGGAAAAAAATCCAGATTACTGACGTTTTTAGGAAAACCGTGCGTCCAATCAAAATTCTGTATATAAGCCAGATCACACAATCAAACCGAACAATCTGGAGTTGCTCAATATCAACAAAACTGAGGAAGAAGAAAAAGAAGAAGTAGAAGATAAATCGAATATAAATAGCTTTGCAAGCTTTGTATTATAATAATAATAATTATAATAATAATAATAATAATCTTACATCTGATTCGGCAGTAACAAAACCACGTGGGTCGGTGACGTTACTGTTGTTATTGTCACGTGGGCGGAAGCCACGCGATAAGTATCGGGGCGAGCTAAAAGGAAAGCAAAAATCTTCTCAGTTTGTAAAAAAATCTTCATCATTTACAAAATGAGCCGCGGATCATTTATCTGTGTCTGACTGCTGAACACCCCCTGCCTTCACATGTCGACAGATTTACTCTGGGTAAGATAAAGAGATTAAACCTGTTTACTTCTATTACTCCACGTTAGCCGTTTCATGATCTACTGTACGTACTCAGGTCCAGTAAAGTTTTGAAGCTTTGTAAAATGTGAATAAAACGGAATGCAGAGACCCGCAAACCGCATACACCCATATTTTATTCACAATAGAACATAGGACACATATCAGGTGTCAGATATTTTACCATTTCATGACCAATATTAACTCATTTAGAACTTAATGGTAGCAACACGTAAACGTGAACGTTATGTAGCATTTCATCATTTAACAATAGTCTGTAAACATCTGGGAAGTAAGGAGACCAACTGCTGGAGTTTTGGGAGAGGAATTGTGTCTCATTGTGGTCTGATATAGCTGCTCAACAGTCCTGGGTCATTACTGAATTTTTGGTTTCATTATGCGCCAAATGTGATCTGGACAGCAGGCAGGTCAGTTCAGCATCCTGACTGTTCTTTGAAGCTGTGTGATGGATGCAGTTTGTGTTTTAACATTGTCTTGCCTGAAAGAGATGTTGTCTGGATGGGAGCATATAATGCTCTATAACCTCAATATACTGTTCAGCATTGATGTGCCTTTCCTGTGTAAGCTGCCCATACCATAGGCACAAATGCTACTCTATACCATCAGAGATGCAAACCTTTAAACTGTGCACTAATAACAAGCTGGATGGTTCTTCTCCTCTTGAATCTGCAGGACACTGTGTCTGTGGTTTCCAAAAATTATTTCAATTTTTGATTAATTTTAATATTTAATTAATATTTTTTTTTTTTTATTTTGACCACAGAACCGTTTTTTTTTCATTTTTCCTCAGTCCATCTTAAATTAAGTTTGTCCTGGAGAAGATGATGGCATTTCTGGATTATGCTGGGATATGGCTTCTTTGCATGATTCAGCTGTGATTACAGATGGTGATTTCTGGAAATGTTCCTGAGCCCATGCAGTAATTTGCAGTACAGATTCATGTCTGTTTTTAATGCAATGCTGCCACAAGATCACAAGCATCAAATATTGACTGTTAGTCTTGTCCCATGTGTACAGGGATTTCTCCAGATTCTCTGAATCTTTTGATGATATTAGGTACTGTAGATGGTGGGATATTCAATTTCTTCACAGTTTTATATTGAGTTTTATATATTTTTTAAGTAGTACTACTTATTTTACAGCCTTTTGTTGCCCATGTCCCAACTTTTGGAGATGTATTGCTGCCATCCATTTCTATACGAGTTCTTATTTTTTATGAAATGGTGAAATGTCTCACTTTCAACATGTGATATGTGTTTTATGTCCTATTGTGGGGAAAAATATGGGTCTGTGAGATTTGCACATTATTTAATTCATTCTGATAGGCTCTTTTATGATGATCAGATTGGCCCAAAATTGGTCATTAAGCCAGTTTATTTTATTGATGATTATGTTTTTTAGTTATGCTATGACAAAGGTAAATAAAATTAGTATAAAGAATAAATTGAGAACATATAATCTTATAATAAGCATATAATCATAACCATTTTAGCAATACAATATTAATAATGTAAACATGAAAAAGATTATTAAGATTTTGAATTTCTTATTGTGAATTATTTGAACATTCAAGCTTTGTGTTTTATATTATATGTTTGTAGAGTTTCTGTATGCCTGTGTATCTTAAATTGATGTCAGATTGAATGGACTAATGTGATAAATGAGGATTTTGAGAGACAGTAACAATTTTCAAAACAACAACCTCTTATAGACAACTGAAAATAGTGACTTTAATTTACTATACAAAAAAAAAAAAAAGTCAGACGAGAGCTTGTGCAACTGGACAAATCAATATTTTATTGTTTAAACATTACAGTTAATCAGTTTTAAAAAAACAGTTAATTGTTTTTATTAAGAAACATCATCTGATCAACTGATCTACATGTGACTGTTTCGAACATGTTTTCATGACGTCACACTACTTTGCATGTTCACAGTGCGCTCCTGAGAAAGGTTATTTGTTCCTTTTTAATAAAAACACATCAGCAGCCTCAGAGCCTTATGAGACTTTTTTTTCCCCAAAACTGGAGAAGAAACCATCTCGGTCCAATCTCAGTGTGTCAGACCATGTTCCTTAATAAGAACATCTGATTGTTTGTAATCTTTTAATAAATAAAAGATTATCCACAATCAAAGTACAAGCCACTTGCTGACAGTTATCAGTGTTCCGTAGCTGAAATTCTAGTAGATTACTAATCACAAACTGATTGTTTAGAAAGTACACTGGCTAGTTTTCATAGAAAATTTTATACCACGTCTTTTTAAACTTTTTACAATTAATACAAATGTTGCTGATACAAAACTAGGAAAAATGTAATGAATGTTTTTAGCTGTTAAGCTCCATTGACTCCCACTCAAAGAGGACTTACAGTGCTCTTGTGTTTAGCACTGATATAATGGCTGGAATAAGGGCAGCGTCTTGCCTTTATTGTGTATTTTAGTTTCCTTATCCTCTACATAATGCTCTCCCAGGTAGAGAATGGAGTGTAAATCTTACATACAGACCAAGCAGATTATTCAATTACTCTATTAAGCTTTAATATGTGTTGGTTTGTGATTGGAGGTTTCTGGTGGATCTGTGCACTAGGAGTCTAAATACAGCGGCCAAACATTTTTGTATAACTACGTCTGTGTGGAAAATCACAGATTTGTATCAGATGAGCTCTAAGCTTTCTTAGAACGAGATAATTCAGTCTGTAGAAGGAGATAGAAGGAGATAAACACAGACACGGTGGACGTAAATGCAATCACAGAGGAGATCTTGTAGATAAAGACATTACCCCAGAACCTCCATCTAAATTTAATCCAATCCGAATAGATCTGTAACACTTTTTTCAGCTGTCTGCAAGACAGAGGTTGTTGTTTTGAACACTGACTGGCCACCAGATGTCACTGTGGTGCGATCATTCGAACGATTCACAAGATCGAATCGTTTTCCGAATCATTTGATTCACGTGCTTCGATCTCGCAAGACTCGCGTATGTCATCTTTAGTCCAGAAGCGTATACCTTTTAAAAAGAAAGAAAAAATAAAACGCGTTTGGTTAATCCCATTTTTGGCCATCTTGGATTCCATAAAACACGTGGTTTCGCTAGAATGGGCTCGCGTCTGTAAACCTCGCTGTTGATTGGTTCCGAGAGAAAGCTTGTCGCTGATTTTGCTTTTAGTGTGACTCTCGTCACTGATTGGCTCCCCGGGCAAAAGCGTGTCTTTAGTTGGCTGATTTTTTTCGGCTGACGGGCTCTTTGCGGAACCGGGGAAGGGAGGAGGGAGGGGGGAATGGGGGCGGGACACAGGTCGTCGTGATTGGCTCGTCGTGTAACTCTAGTCGCTGATTGGCTGTTAGGGAACCTGGGTAAAGGTTGTTGTGATCAGCTGCTCTGCAGAGATCGCACTTCTGCAAACAATGTAGGAGACGGAGCGCAGTGACCGGGTCTGATTATAAACCTGCACAGACAGACAGACAGTCCTCACACAGAAACCCCTCTGATTCTAACCCAGCACGTCTGATCTTCTCTTCGGTTCCGGCCCGGCTTCAGTGATGAGAAAGCGGACTGTCTCTCCCGGCCCACAGAGCTCCGGAGCAGACGGACAGTGGGACAGAACCATGGGCAGGAAAGTCAGGAGGTCAGAGACAGTCAGCTTTTGACTTATATCTTCACTCTTTATTTACTCTGGTACTAGTTCTGGTACTGTGATACTATTACAGTAACACTAGTACTGGTACCATGTTACTGTTACTAGTACTAATACTGTGATACCATTACTGGTACTGGTTCTGTGCTACTGTTATTGTGATGCTCTCTATGGTTACATTAACCCATTCCTCTCTGACTGGTTATGTTCTGATTGTGATTATTAGTGCAGGAGTTGTTGTACTTTTCTTTGGTCCACATCACTTTTTTTTTATTTTTCTACATTATTTGAGCACTGCACCTGTTATTTACATTATTTATAAATAACATTCTAATTTTCTCTCTCACTCACTCACTCACTCACTCACACACATACACACACACACACAGTTAGTAGGTAGAATGAATCAACAGAAAGATTTGGGATATATAAATAGATAGGAAGGATAGACAATTTGATTATCTACTTTTTTCAGGGAAATTTTGTCCCAGTTGTCGTTCATCCACCCATTTTTTGTCGCCGTGGCCAAGCGACTAATTTTGCAACCAATTAAACATTTGTCACTCACCCACCTGTTCATCATTCATTCTGACTTTGTTTCTTTGGTTTGTTTCTCGTTGTTTCTTGTCGATAACACTCAAAACAAACTAACAAACTAAAACATGTAAGCAATGGTGCACAGCCTGAAAACGGGTTTCATTCCTGTTGAACAAGCCTTAAGGTTGGTCTTAAATTATCTGGTTGAATAGTAAATACCCCCCCACACACATTTTTCTTTAACCTAAACTGACCTGTTGAGCATGAATTGTGTAACTGTATAGGCATTAACATTTGTCCTGCTTACTCATGTTATCACTGTAGAGCTATTTGTGTTGTGCACGATGGTCCAGGAATCAACATCCAGCTAAAAAAAGTAACAATTGCACCATCGCTGTGGGCTGAATTGTTTGATTTCTTTTGTTCTCTATGAAGGTTTCCTCTTGTCTCAGAGCTTGTAGGCTGTGAGAGACTGAAGAACACAGAGGGGATGTTTAGGAGAGAGCAGACTGGGCTTTGTTCAGCAACATCTTTCTAAGAGTTTTCTTAAACTTGTTCTGAAATGTTATCGTTATTCTAATAAAGTTATAGAATTAATTTTGCTCAAATGTCAGCACCCAAATGCATGTTCACACTACAGGATAATTGGGCCGATTTGCTCCTCCCGAGAATCATACAAGGTCTCCCGATTTCAGGGTGATTGTACCTGAATTTCTTTCCAGATTTTCCTGTAGTGCGAGGTGTATATAATCAGATTGTTACTTCTCCAGTCTTCTCCCCTTGCAGTCAGGGCTGCACCCCATTGAGAATTGTAAATATTAAACATGTTAAGTATTTAAACTCATTGTCCTGGTGCCTGGGGTTGACAATGATTCTCTGGTGTAAAACATGATGTCATGCCTAAAAGACCATCAGCCAATGAGAGCTTAGCTGAAATGAACATGTCAGTGTGCAGAGGGGAAGTTAAAAATGACTAAATTGTGAGTTAGGTGGACTTGTGTAGTTGCATGAGTGTCTTTATTGTGTGTTCTCTTCTGATTTCACCCACATCCTTTTCTTTCTCATGAGCAGAAAGCTCTCACAACTAGCGCCAAAAAGGTTTCACCGTCATCCACCATGTTTGTTTACATGTTTTGTGAGAAACTCCTGAGAGGTTTTGAAGCTCTTAGCTGTTGATCAGGTGTATAATTGGAAAGTGTGTTGTGTTCAGATGGTGTAATGTGGGTGAATTTATAACTAACAATGATCAAGGAAGTTAAAACCAGTGAAAATGTCATTATGTGTGGGTTGTCTCACATTTTCAATATTGTTTTGGATTTTTTATTTATTTATGTGAACCAGGCTTAAGTGTTCTGTTTGAGTGTGTGTAGATTTGGTTCTTCGGCTACAGACAAACCCCACACTGCCAAAAAATATCTTAGCAAGTGAAGTCATCTTAAATGTAGTCTAAATGTCTAAAATTTCTCAGTTTGAGAATGTTGTCAGCTTATTATAAGACTATTTAACTTAGTCTGACACATTTGACTTGTTTTACGTCATTTTATTAAGTAAACTGATCTCAGTATATAATAAAATGACTTAAGATAAGTAAGAAATGTGTAGTTATGTGTTCAGTTATCATATAATAAGATTACAACATTCTCAAAATGACTAAGATTTAAGATTTCACTTGCTAATTTATCCTTTTAATTACACATGAAAACTGTGTAAGTTGACTTTAAGAATAAATTTATTTTCTTAAGAATGGTTGGTAAATGAGGCCCAATGATTTTTAGATTATTCCCCATATCTGCAGACAGGATCAGCCAGTTTTGGGTGGGTTTGAATTTGAAAGGCTGTAAGGCTTCATCCTGATAGGGCCTGTTTGTTATGAATGGAGATATGCCTTGTTGGCAGGTGTGTGGCTACCTGGAAGGTAGAGGATAAAGGTCAGTAGTTTGCATGTTTACATCTCTTATTGTAATGCATAGCTATGCCCTTATACTGTGGATAGTTGTGAATCTTTCTTTCTAGGTATTAGTGATGGTTTAGTTCTAACAGTGTCTGAACTGAAGAGTTGTTTGGACTCTAACCTGTCTGTACTAGCTGAGATAATTTTCTTAATGGAATCAAAGCACTGTTGTACGTCACTCTGGATAAGAGTGTCTGCCAAATGCTGTAAATATAAATGTAAATGTCAGTATCAAGTCTGAGGCTTGAAATCCATTGATTCACCATTAAAGTAAATCAAAGCAGGCCTTCAGACACGTTTGGAGTGCAAATTTTGCTTATTTATTTAAGAAAACTTGCTCATTTATGCTAAAACACTAGATCTCAATAGTCAACTATGTTAACCTTACGTAAAACTTCATCACCAAAGCTCACCCAGATGTTAATGAAGGTGTCACAGACTAGTGGATGTGGTTTAGGGCACAGACAAACTTACTGTGACTTTTTAAAAAATAATAACGATCAGTCATACTGTGTCCTAAACCACATCAACCAGTCTGTGATGTGATATAATTAAGATATGAAAGAGGTTTGAGCGGGTTGAGAAAAGTTATACTGATGTATTATGACAGAAACTTCTAGTGTTCAGAATGTTAGTCTCACAGCTGCAGTTCGAAATTAAAGAAGTCTTCCTAACATAACTTAACTGTGTCTGGGTCAACTATTGTAGACTATTCTTTCAAATGAAAGTAGGTGTACTCCTATAATTGGGAGTATTTTAAAATCACTTTGATTAAGCTTAAACATTAGGTTTGAGATAAATGAGCTTAATGATCCAATGTTCAGATTATCTGTATATAGGTATCCATGCTGTAATGACAGAAATAAATGTTCAAAAAGTCAGTCAGTCTGAACCGATTAGCTTGTTTATCTGTGGATACGACATTGTGGCTCAGCTCCTGTGGGAGAAGGTCATTTGTGTAATCTTGTCTGCTCAAAGATTTAACAAAAACAAAGACATGGATGAAGCACAACAACAAACAACAGACTGCTAGAAAAGTGCATTTCCTGAAGGAAACAGAATTGTTGCACAGCTGAAGTGGTTCCCATTTCCAGGTAGTTGCCACATGATAAATAAGGTGCATTGTATTTGTTAAGTGGTTGCTATGGTGTTGCTAGGTGGTTGCTATGGTGTACTATGTGAATGCTAAGATGAATGGATGCAGTTGCCATGACATTGCTTAATTGTTGCTGGGGCATTGTTAGGTTGTTGCTAGGCAGTTTCTAAGGTGTTGCTATGTAAATGCTAGATGGGTAGATGCAGTTGCTGTGATGTTGCTTAGTGGTTGCTGTGGTGTTGCTAAGTAGCCGCTAGGCAGTTGCTATGGTGTTGATCTGTTTAACTGATGGATTGCTACAGTGTGACAAGGTGATGCTGTGGTATTTCAGGCAGTTGCTATGATGTTGCTTAACAGTGTATCACACCATATCAGAAACCTTATAATTAATACTATTAGAGATGACTGAACATCTCAACACAGCTTGAGGTCAGTCTGTGCTGATTTAGGTACTGAAGAACTGAAGTGCTTACTCTCCTCCAGGACATCTCCTTTAACTAATTGATTGTCAAACCCTTCAAGCTTTGCTCAAGTGCGGACGCTACTTAATTGTGCGGTTTTGTGGGCATTCAGGACTAAAACCACACTTTTATGAGCTGCATTCAGCAAGAAGACTCTCTGTTTTTAGCTGGGCCAGCTTAAAGCTGGTTATTCACCTTTTATCTATGTGGGTCATTAAAGAGCTTTGAAAATACAATCAAGTCTACACTGTGTGATATGGCTGAAATGCTAGTATTGCGATAGCAGTGTTTTGCAAAAGTTAGCGGCTAAAATCCATTACAGTGAAAACAAGTGAACCCATCTTCTGCAGAGTACAAACGTCTGCACATTTTAATGCTCACTTACTCTTTACTTACTAAATTTAAAACAATAATTTCTGCAGAAATCATATTAAACCATTTTACCACATCTAGCAACATCCCAGTAACCAATAAGCAACATCAAGGCAAGTGCATCCACACATCTAGCATCCACCTAGATGTAGTCAACCAGCCAAGGCATGTTTGGGGTCCAAATTTAGCTTCTTTGTTGTAGAACTGAAGCTGAGAGGCTAACGATACTAACACACGCCAAGACTCAATAGTCACCTAAATAGTCTACATCACCAGAACCTCTCTCAACCTGCTCAGACCACATCCAATGTGGTTTAGGTTGACTAATTTTTTTTTACTGAAGCCAAAATGTTACACTCACATTATACACTCACTGGCCACTTCATTAGGTACACATAGCTTGTATCTCCTCTGGTCTCATTTACGCTCCACTGATCATATAGGTGCACTTTGTAGTTCTACAGTTACAGACTGTAGTCCATCTGTTTATCTGTATTCTTTGTATGTTCTTCAATGGGCAGGTTCCGCACAGAGTAGGTGTTTGTTCTCAGTGACACTGATGTGGTGGTGGAGTGTAAGTGTGTGTTGAGCTGCTGATGTTTTTAAACACCTCAGTGTCACAGCTGGAGTAAAAATAATTCACCATCCAGCCAGTGGTGTCAGTAATAAAGGACTAGAGGGCCAACACAAACTGTGCTGAGCTGTTGTCTCTGACTTTACATCTATAAGGGTGGCCAACAAGGTAGGTGTGTTGCCAAGAATTATCCACCAGGTCCTGTGGGGGTCCTGACCATTGAAGAACATGGTGAACAGAGAAACTGATGAACTACAGTTTGTACAAAGTCCATCTATATGGTCAGTGGAGCTAAAATGGATGGTTTTTGATATGTGTACCAAATGAAGTGAGCAGTAAGTGTATATGATTAATAATAATAATAACAAACTAGAAAAGTGCATTTCCTGAAGGAAACACGGGATATTGCGCATTGCTAACATGGCCCACAATCTAAGGTATCCCAGTTGGTTTCTAAGGTGATGCTTTGGTATTTGTGGTGGTTGCTATGGCCCCCAAGGCGGGTGCTATGGCCCCCAAGGCAGGTGCTATGGCCCCCAAGGCGGGTGCTATGGCCCCCAAGGCGGTTGCTATGGCCCCCAAGGCGGTTGCTATGGCCCCCAAGGCGGTTGCTATGGCCCCCAAGGCGGTTGCTATGGGCCCCAAGGCGGTTGTTGGCTGTTGGGACAGAAACTCTGTAGCTTGAGTGTATGTGAAAATTAATGGAAGTCAATGGGAGGAATGAGGGAAGAAAAGGTGACAAAAAAAGGAGTGCGGGTCAGTATGGCTCTGGACTAGAGCTCTGTTACCTGCCATGATGTAGTATATCGATTTTGGTTGTTGTCGGGCAAATGGAAGCGTGGAATTTGGTATGGCCAAAAATGAATGGAGGTCAATGGGGCGAAAAAGGGATGGCAATAAAACGATAAATAAACGAGTGCAGGTCAAAACAACAGTGAATTTGTGCTCAGGGGCCTGCCCTGATATAGTGTATTCGAAATGGTGTGAATCAGTCAAGCAGAAGTACAGTAGATGAGAATGCATTTTTGCTCCCCATTCATTCTCTATGGGAAAAAAATCCCAGATTAAGGAAGTTTTTAGGAAAACCATAAATCCGATCAAAATTCTGTAAACAAGCCCGGATCACACAAACGGACTGAACAACCTGGAGTTGGATCAGTGTCGATATCTCGAAAACTGCGGGACAAGAAGCGCGTCAAAAATCCGGCGGAAGTAGAAGAAGAAGAAGAATATATGAAAAACGAATAACAGTATATTGCGCATTGCTTTGCAATGCGCAATATAATAAAGAATAAAACTGCTCCTTTGTGAAAAGAGAGAGAGAGGTTTTCTCTCCTAATAGAAAGTGGAGACAAGCTCTTTCCTCTGTAACAGAGACGAGAGATACTTTCTCTGGTAGCAGATGGAGAGATCATTTTTCTCCTTTAGTAGAGAGAGAGACTTGCTGTTATAGCAGCGGAGGGAGCTGTACTGATGGAAATAGAGATGCTTTCTAGTCTTAACTGCAGTGGGCGAGAGAGGGAGGGTTAGACTTGGAGAGAGAGAGAAAAGCTCTTTCATCTCCAGCAACATGGCTTCCTGAGCTCAGCGTGCAGACATTGCAAACTCAGCAAAATTGCTTCCGAGGTAGCATCATAGACACGGAACAGTTCTGAAAAAAGTCAGATTTACTCAGCCTGCTTTGCCCCATGTAGTCGATGATACAGTTAGCCTGATTGGTGTACATTAGCTTTCATTACTAGGCATAAGCCGATTAATCAGTGGGTCGATTAATCAGGCCGACTATTGCTGATTACTTATCAATCGTTCTGCACTCATAGAAATGTCACATTTACAGGCACCTCTACAGGAAGCCGTATCAGTTTAGAACAATGTTGGAGCTCCTCCTAGTGTCAATATCACCACTCTACAGACAAAAAAAATAGACAAAATATTATGCTTGGTCATCGAGGAAAATGATCCAATATGACATATTTGCGAGAGGCAAAAGTCAGTGAACCTCTAGGATTAGTAGTTAATTTGAAGGTGAAATTAGAGTCCGATGTTTTCAATCAATGGGATGACAATCAGGTGTGAGTGGGCACCCTGTTTTATTTAAAGAACAGAAATCTATCAAAGTCTGCTGTTCACAACATGTTTGTAGAAGTGTATCATGGCACGAACAAAGGAGATTTCTGAGGAGCTCAGAAAAAGAGTTGTTGATGCTCATCAGGCTGGAAAAACCATCTCTAAAGAGTTTAGACTCCACCAATGCACAGTCAGACAGATTGTGTACAAATGGAGGAACTTCAAGACCATTGTTACCCTCCTCAGGAGTGGTCGACCAACAAAGATCACTCCAAGAGCAAGGCATGTAATTGTCAGCAAGGCCACAAAGTACCCCAGGGTAACTTCTAAGCAACTGAAGGCCTCTCTCACATTGGCTAATGTTAATGTTCATGAGTCCACCATCAGGAGAACACTGAACAACAATGGTGTGCATGGCAGGGTTGTAAGGAGAAAGCCACTGCTCTCCAAAAAAAACATTGGTGCTTGATTGGTGGAGATTCAGCTATTGCTGCAAGGGGGAGGGGGTCACACCAGATACTGAAAGCAAAGGTTCACATATTTTTGCCACTCACAAATATGTCATATTGGCTCATTTTCCTTAATAAATAAATTACCAAGTTTAATATATTTGTCTCATTTGTTTAACTGGATTCTCCTTATATACTTTTAGGACTGGTGTGAGTATCTGATGTTTTCGGTCATATTTATGCAGAAATATAGAAAATTCTAAAGGGTTCACAAACTTTCAAGCCCCACTGTAGCTGCTTTTGAACAATGGAAGTTAGAGCTAACCCTAACCCTGCAAATTCAGCTACTTCCTTCACACTCTGGCATTTGGCACCCAAATGCAATCACTCCTTTTAGTCAATCATTAACATCTGCTTTGAGACCCTTTTTCCATACATTAAACATGTATAAACTGATCATCCTCATGCAGTGCCATCTTAAGTTACTACCCACCTTAAACACAATATTTAGTTAATATTGTCCATTGGACATCCTGTACTTTAAATATCTGCATCGGCCCATATCGGTCAATTACTCTTCATGATATAGCTACAGTAGTGTTGTAGCTCTATTATAAATAACTAAAGAAGCAAAGTTTAGACACCAAACATTGCTCATTAATGGATAAGATGGGGGGAGTACATTTGTTCTCTTCTTGAACTCTGAAGCTCCATTCAGGTCATTAGAAGCAGCTGCAGGACTGTCTCTACCATTGCTACCACTACAGCTCTGTGTTGTTGAAAGACCTTAAGATGCAACTTCAGCAGGTTTGGTTCTTCTACCAATAGTCAGTTAATATGAAGATTATGACCCAAATGTATGGTGATGCATCAACGTCATATAAAAACAACACATGTCTACGTATGAAAATAAAACATCTGAGGAAGAGAGGAGGCCTGATTGCGCATCCTCAAGAACCGTGGCATGTGATGTTCAAAAGCAAGTTGTTACATTGTTTTTCAGACTAAGTCAGGTTACTGATTATGAATATGACCTCTGGACTGCACTGTTGGTATTGACCAGGATTGATTAGAGGATGTGTGTATCATGCTTTGTTAGAAATGTCTGGCAAAGGACTGGTCTCAGTGTGACAGTCTGCTTATGGTGAAGCATTAGTTTTCCAGGAAACAAAACAAGGATATCTGTTTAATGGAATGAAGCCCTAAGGACATTAAACAAAGCATATGTAAAGTTTCACAGCAGTCCGATTTATTCCTGTTTTTATTCCATTTTCTTATTCATTTAGATTGTTTGGGTTAACGGGTGTATACCACAGAAAACCAGATGTTCCTTTGATGTAGTAGATGTATTAGTTAGATGATGCAGTCAACCACCATGGTGGAAAGGCATCATGATGTGGAGCCACCCCATCCACAGCAAGAGAGGGTGAATTGTTTGTTCTTTCCTGTTTTTATGCATCTTTCAGGTTTACTTTCACATTCTTCACTCATTGTTATACTACCACTTCTTCACACTCGTATATCTGCTTACACACAGTTCTGTTTTAATGTCTTTTTCTTATTTGTTTGTCAGTGATCAAATAACACAGCAGTCATGGCATAAACATGAGTAATTTAATGAGATATTGTGTTCAGCCAATCACTCACATTGGTGACCAAAATAAGAAGCTTGGTTTTATTGCTATAAGTGAAATATAATGGTCTCAAATATATATCATAGTACATGTTTTTTATAAAAAAAAAAACTTAAAATCACTAAAAAAGTTGTTTTTGAGCAGCAACCATTCAGCGAATTTGCAGATTGTACACAAGCTTTTTGGGTGTCATTCAGCTTCTGAACTACTTCTCTTCACTGTAGAAATGTGTTTGAGCTCATGTATCCATGTAAACAGTGTGACTGTAAATGGGGGAACCTTTCAATCTTCATTTCTGGTAGATTTGGATTTATTTGGATTAGCTATGAAATATTTCTGATGTATTAACATCTTGTGACAAATAAACTGAGTTGAGTTTCAGTTTGCTATGTCTCTGAAAGTATAAAAGGTAATTGGCTGAAATTTTGTGTGAGGATTCCTTTAACAGTACTATTTACAAATATAAAGGACTTTGCAAAAAAAAAAAAAAAAAAAAAGGATTTTGGTCGGGTCTTCCCAGACGGGATCACAAATGCTAACAGCTTAGCCCGCTAACTGGCATCTTGCATTTTATATTGCTCTACAAAAACAGTATTAAAATGTTACCTATTAGTAGTGAACATTAATTCAACAAATTTTAATCAGATTTGAATTCATTGACAAATGGCACAACCTCCCTTTTTTGAGTTTTAAAAATGTATTGAGATTTTTTTTTCCAACAGGTTTGTGCCGGGCACCACATGTATGACATCTTTTTTTGGTGACTAAGTTTGTCGACACCATTGCAAAGCAAGCATGTGTAGGAAATACCACCCAGATGTCGCCGTCGTCCATTGCAATTTTTCATTGTAAACATCACCCAACTTTATTTGGCTGAACTATCCTGAAACATTGCAAAGACAGTAAAAGTGACTGTCAGTCACGGACACACTGTTTATATGGATGGTTGTGATTTCTGTCAGTTGATGACGGTGAGAAGCCCTTTGTTTCAAGCCCTATTACCAGTGTTGTGAATAACGGCATTAAAAATAACGGCGTTAGGTAACGACGTCATTTTGTCAGTAACGGGATAAAATAATTAATTACTTTTCCTGTCGTTATAACGC
>BRDA01007269.1:35648-54258 GCA_036984385.1 Crenuchus spilurus
CTTGTCCCAACTTTTTTGGGATTTGTTGATGCCATGAAATTTTGAAACAACATATTTTTCCCTTAAAATGATACATTCTCTCAGTTTAAACTCTTTATCTGTCATCTATGTTCTATTCTGAATAAAATATTAGATGTTGGCACCTCCACATCATTGCATTCAGTTTTTATTCACAATTCGTTTAGTGTCCCAACTTTTTTGGAATCCGGTTTGTACTTTCTATGTAGATGTCAGAGAACAATGTAATAACTAAATACACTCTGCTTTAAGTTTAAAGAGGTCATGTAGAGCAGAACTGTGGCATCAGAGTTATTAGGGTTTCAACTAACATGGAGGAAGTAAAAATGTGTGTGTGTGTGTCTGTAGAGGATGTGTGACTGCCTCATGAGACATGTTGGGCAAACTGTCTGACTTTGTCTCCCTGAGATGTTGAAGCAGTCAGCCGGCTGTTGGAGGTCAAAGCAGATCGAACATTCGCTGAAAATTTCATTTCTCGTTTTTTTAGCCTGAGTCAGTGAAACAAGCCGCTAACTCTTGAAACAGAGCTTCCTTAACGCTGTGGATGGGTACCAGGCTGTGGGTCATTTGATAACAGGATGCCAGAATGTGGCAGTGGGCAGCGGGCTCGTCATAGCCTTTCCTGATTTCTGCCCACGTTTGTTTTCAAACTGCATGAATACAAGAAGGGGCGTGATGTGGGTAGCAGTTTTGTGGCTGAACTGTAGCATTCTGGCTCTTTCAGATGAGATGCTTCATTACAGGCTTGACTTAAGAAAGCTTGTTTTTATTCATCAGGTTCATCTACTCTTTTAAAGAAACAGTATTCATTATAGAGCTTTTACTAACTTACAAAAGTAGCTCTGAAATAACACATTTGTTGCAGAGCTACAAAAGGCCATGTCTGTGGGTGGAGCTATAAATATATTTGTGGGTGAACCTATAAAAGAACATGTTTGTGGGCGGAGCAAAGAAGTTACATTTGTGGCTGGATCATGGATAAGATAATCGACTCTTTTGTTTAATATTAATTATACTGATTAATATTAACTCTCTCTCTCTGTCTCTCTCTGTCTCTGTCTCTGTCTCTCTCTCTCTCTCTCTCTCTCTCTCTCTCTCTCTCTCTCTCTGTCTCTCTCTCTCAGTAAGGGTGCCGTATTTTATTGATCTGAAAAGGCCGCAGGATCAGGGCTTAAATCACACACACAACTTCTACCTCCAACCAGAGGAGGGTGTTCATATTGGAGTTTGGTAAGACCTCTCTGTCCGTCTCTCTGTGTCCGTCTCTCTGTGTTCGTCTCTCTGTGTTCGTCTCTCTCTGTCCGTCTCTCTCTGTCCGTCTCTCTCTGTCCGTCTCTCTCTGTCCGTCTCTCTCTGTCCGTCTCTCTCTGTCCGTCTCTCTCTGTCTGTCTGTCAGTCTCTCTGTCTGTCAGTCTCTCTGTCTGTCAGTCTCTCTGTCTGTCCGTCTCTCTGTCTGTCCGTCTCTCTCTGTCTGTCTCTTTCTGTCCGTCTCTCTCTGTCTGTCTCTCTGTCTCTCTCTGTCTGTCAGTCTCTCTGTCTGTCAGTCTCTCTGTCTGTCTGTCTCTCTGTCCGTCTCTCTCTGTCTGTCTGTCAGTCTCTCTGTCTGTCAGTCTCTCTGTCTGTCAGTCTCTCTGTCTGTCCGTCTCTCTGTCTGTCCGTCTCTCTCTGTCTCTCTCTCTCTGTCCGTCTCTCTGTCTCTCTCTCTCTGTCCGTCTCTGTCTGTCCGTCAGTCTCTGTCTGTCCGTCAGTCTCTCTGTCAGTCTCTCTGTCTGTCAGTCTCTCTGTCTGTCAGTCTCTCTGTCCGTTTCTCTGTCCATCTGTCTCTCTGTCCATCTCTCTGTCTCTCTCTGTCTGTCTCTCTCTCTGTCTCTGTCTGTCTCTCCCTGTCTGGGTTTCTCTGTTGATCTATTTGTTTTTGTTCTTGACACTCTTAAACATTGTGTGTATGTAGCATGAATGTATAATAGAGGTTAGAGTTTGGGGGTGTGGGCAGCTCGTGGGCTGTTGATGTGTCACACTCCACGTCAGAGAGAGAAGGGGAGGGAGGTTGTATTTATCTCTTTGTGGTCACTCGGGTGAGAATTACAGGTTAGATCTGTAAAAGTTGAGACATTAGACTGGTCCTCATAAGGAATGTGCTGTCACTACAAATTCAGCAACGTGTTCTTATAAATGTAGTAATACCAAACTGTGTGTGTGTGGTGGGTGCAAAAGTGTGCAATGTGCTGATACAACTGATCTCACCAGCTTCTGTGTTTTATTCTCTCTCACTCTCACTCTCTCAGGCACACAGTGCCAGTTCTTTTGTGGAAGGATGCTCAGGACAAAGATGGAGAGTGGTATGAGAGAGTGCTGCAGTCCACACACCCAGTCATGTTGTATCTCCATGGCAATGCAGGAACCAGGTACACACACGCGCACACACACACACAGATTAAAATAGTGTATTTGAATTGTTTGTTTATCTGTGTGTATGTGTGTGTTGTAGAGGAGGAGACCATAGAGTGCAGCTCTATAAGGTAAATCTCACCTGTACACTCACTTGTCTTACTTTTCCACTGAACTTGTGTATCTGTTTCCACTGAAACGTATCTACTCAGACATCTTTACAATGGTGGTGAATGGAACCAAACGTAACAATGTTCTACAACACAATTCTCTCCAAACCCACCACCGAACCTACACGTATTCTGAGTGTTTATATTTAGTGGAGATGATGGTAAAATAGTGATACATCTAATAAAATCGGTTTGCTTTGGGAACTACGCCACCATGAATGTATTCCTGCATCATGAATGGATTTTTAATTTAAACAAAACAATCTGTCCAACATCAGGACATCAGCATATTCATGACTATTTTCTGTGAGGTAGCTTTTAGAGTTAAGAGGTCTGATCACCAGCACTGTTCTTTTTCTCTATAATACAGTATTTCACATCAGACCAGTCTGAATGACTTTGTTTACATCTTAACTATTAAACACAATTTTTTTAGAAATTGGTGGACTTCCTGATTACGGTTCTTGAAAAAACTGCTTCTACCTTGCTGTAGATGACTAATATCTGTTTGGTTCTGCAGGTTCTTAGTTCTTTAGGCTACCATGTAGTCACATTTGATTATAGAGGTATGTGACTTTAATTTTTTATCATTTTAAAAATAGAATCTCAGAGAGTTAATACATATGAAAGTCTGTTTATCCACTTATCCCAGATTAGATCACCCAATGATGGATCTCTAACTTTGTCCAGATCTTAATTAAGGTCATATAGACCAAGTGTGTCATCAAGTAGCCTGTAGTGTTTTAGTCAAGACCAAGACATTTAATAGTCAAGTTTAAGTCAAGATCAAAGCCTTTAATAGTCATGGCCAAGTAAAGACCAATAATTTTAGCAAAATCTGAGTCTAGACCAAAAATTGTACTAGTCAAGTTTAAGTCAAGACCAAGACTTTTAGCAGTCTAATCTGTGTATAGATCAAAACTTCTGATTCTGATTCCAGTAGTTGAGTGTGAGTGAAGACCAAGACCAGGACACACAAAGTCAAGACCAGGACCTTTACTGGTCAAGATTGAGTGAAGATCAAGACTTTTAATAGTCCAGTCCAAATCAAGTCATTAAGATCTGGATGAGGTTTGGTGGGTTCAGAGACATTTTGGTGAAGTATTTTTACAGAAACGATGAGGCCTTTTAGTTGACCATTGAGTGTTAGTGTTTAACATCTTTAACCATTCTAAAGATGCAAAATGTAGTGTCCAAGCATTGTCTTGGCTGATTGCATCTAGAGTAAGTGTAAAACAGTATAAATATGATTTGTGGTGTTAAATACTTCTGTATGTTTGCAGTGGTACAGATCAGTTAGATTAGGAGTTTTTTTATAGACTGTTGTTTGGGTGTATTGTTATGTGATTGGTTGTCTTTTCTGTCCATTTGAGGTTGGGGGGATTCAGAAGGAAGTCCTTCAGAGCGAGGGATGACGCAGGACGCTCTGTTCCTCTATCAGTGGCTGAAGCAGAGAATCGGCAGTAAGCCGCTCTATATCTGGGGTCACTCTCTGGGCACTGGGTGAGTACAGAGACACACGAATAGAGTCTTTCTAGAACCTTCTAGAGCAGAGCTGCACCAAGCCTTCTGACTTTAGGGCCAAAGTGAGAACCTAAAAAGTAAACATTACACAATTAAAGGTATAATAGTTATTATACTGAAGAAAACTGACCATTGTTGATCACTGAGCAGTTACTATTTCAGTACACTAGGTGGCGCCTCTTACTGTAGATGTATACAGTAGTGCACACAATATAAATGTCTTAGGCGCAGGTTTTTAGGCTGTAGGAGTTTATATGCTCAGGAAAAATACAACCAATACATTAAGTAGACATCATTTACTTTTTTCAAAACAGCACATTCTTGTATGTTTTTACAGTATGTATGTTTTAGTATTTATTCTAATCACATGTACAGTTTTCACATGTAGGTCACTTATTACCAAAATATATAACATGGTCAAACGCTCAGTACTCTATGTACATATACATACATATGGATGAATAGAAAAAAATTTTTTTAAATGACTTAAAATTATATATATTCCCATTATATATTGTAAAATTGTGAACATTATAGTTTTCTCACCTTTTAGACAGTGAATCTGTGTAATTACTTATCAGTGGCTAATATTAGCATTTACATTATAAAATGTATTATCATCTAATTATTGATACTGTTCATCAGCCAGTCTAAGGCAGTGTTGATCTGTTTGTATGCAGATAATCTACATGTATAACACTGTCATAAATATAATCAATAAACAATTCTAATGAAGAGAGAGAAAATGACTAACTGTTCCTGTTCTTTCAGAGTGGCCACAAACTTAGTAAGACGTCTGTGTGACAGAGGTAAAGAGCCCTGCAGTCATCTTTTTGACTTTATATTTCAGTTATTTTATGTTTTGATAAATATACGCAGTTTACACACAGTCCTTATGGCACACAGAGACTAAGGTTTATCTTTCTGTTTTTGTAGGAATGCCACCGGATGCTCTCATCCTGGAGTCTCCTTTCACCAACATCAGAGAGGAGGCCAAGAGCCACCCGTTCTCCATGGTGAGAGTCAGACAAATCAACCAGTCATCCAACAGACAGTCAGAATAACCAACAGACAGACCAACCAATCAACTGACAGACAGAGAGACAGACAGCCAGAACTCTGAAAATGAGCTCTGCTGTGATTGGCTGTGCTGTATTATAAAGCAGCCTGAAATACTTCAGTGTGAAAGGGGTGGAGCTAAACTCTGGTTGAATATGTATGTCTATGTAATTGTATTGCATTGTGTGACATCACAAAAGTGGGCATTTGAAATGTGCTTAAGTGTGTGATGTTGTAGGTTTACAGATACCTGCCAGGCTTTGACTGGTTCTTTCTGGATGCCATCACAGCAAACGATATTCGCTTCACCAGTGATGAGAAGTATGTTTGTATCCATCTTTCTCCACATTTTTCTCTCTGTCTCCTTTCATTTTTCTCCAAAATGCTCATTTCAGTAAGTGTGCATTAAAATGCCTAGAAGATCAGTTCATTATCATTCATAGTCCTGAAGATCTACCAGCCTGTAGAGTTCAGATCCCACACACCTGAGTCTGATATCCAGTCTGAGTCTGACATCATTACCTGGATCAGGTGTGTTAGATTAAGGTTGAAGCTAAACTCTGCATGGTTGTACATCTCCAGGACCAGGAGCATCCCTGAATTTTGGCACTGACGTTTGAAAATTTCTGTTTTAGTGTGAATCATATCTCCTGTCCAGTCCTGATCCTTCATGCTGAAGATGACACTGTCGTCCCTTTTCATCTGGGCAAAAAGGTAAGAATTATTATTATTATTATTATTATTAGTAGTAGTAGTAGTAGTAGTAGTAGTAGTAGTAGTAGTAGTAGTAAAAGTAGTAGTAGTAGTAGTAGATCATTAAGAGATTAAGATCAACCAATTTAGCCAATGTGATTTTTCACACAACAGAATTTGACCTCCGCATTTAACCCATTCGTGCAGTGAAACACACACGCACACACTAGTGAACACACTAGGCTGTGAGAATTTGTGCCCGAAGCGGTGGGCAGCCCTTATCCACCGGCGCCCGGGGAGCAGTTAGGGGGTTAGATGCCTTGCTCAAGGGCACTTCAGTCATGTCCTGTCTGGCGAACCAGCAACCTTCTGGTCACAAGACCAGATCCTTACCACTAGGCCATGGCTGCCCCCATGTAACAGTAGTAGTAGTGGCAGTAGTAGTAACATTAGTATTAGGAGTAGTAGTAGTAACATTAGTATTAGTAGGAGTAGTAGTAGTAACATTAGTAGGAGTAGTAGTACTAGTAACATTAGTAATAGTAGTAACATTAGTAGCAGCAGTAGTAGTATTAGCAGCAGCATCAGTAGTAGCAGCAGTAGTAGTAGCGGTATTAGTAGCAGTAGTAGTAGTAGTATTAGCAGCAGTAGTAGTAGTAGTAGTATTAGCAGCAGTAGTAGTAGTAGTAGTATTAGCAGTAGTATTAGTTGTAGTAGTAGTAGTAACATTAGTAGCAGTAGTAGTAGTAACAGTAGTAGTAACATTAGTATTAGGAGTAGTAGTAGTAACATTAGTAGTAGTAGTAACATTAGTAGCAGCAGTAGTAGTATTAGCAGCAGCATCAGTAGTAGCAGCAGTAGTAGTAGCGGTATTAGTAGCAGTAGTAGCAGTAGTAGTATTAGCAGCAGTAGTAGTAGTAGTAGTATTAGCAGTAGTAGTAGTATTAGTTGTAGTAGTAGTAGTAACATTAGTAGCAGTAGTAGTAACATTAGTATTAGGAGTAGTAGTAGTAACAGTATTAGTAGGAGTAGTAGTACTAACATTAGTAAGAGTAGGAGTAGTAGTAGTAGTAGTAGTAGTAGTAGTAACAGTAGTAGTAGTAGTAACAGTAGTAGTAGTAGTAACATTAGTAGCAGCAGTAGTAGTATTAGCAGCAGCTTCAGTAGTAGCAGCAGTAGTAGTAGCGGTATTAGTAGTATTAGCAGTAGTAGTAGTATTAGAAGTAGTAGTAGTAGTAACATTAGTAGCAGCAGTAGTATTAGTAGCAGCAGTAGTATTATTAGCAGTAGTAGTAGTATTAGAAGTAGTAGTAGTAGTAACATTAGTAGCAGCAGTAGTATTAGTAGCAGCAGTAGTATTAGTAGCAGCAGTAGTAGTATTAGCAGCAGCAGTAGTAGCAGCAGTAGTAGTAGCGGTATTAGCAGCAGCAGTAGTAGTAGTATTAGCAACAGCAGCAGTAGTAGTAGTAGTAGTATTAGTAGCAGCAGCAGTAATAGTAGTAGCAGTAGTATTAGAAGCAGTAGTAGTAGCGGTATTAGCAGTAGTAGTGTTAGTAGGAGTAGTAGTAGCAGCAGTAGTAGTAGTGGTATTAGCAGCAGTGGCAGTAGTATTAGTAGCAGCAGTAGTATTAGCAGTAGTAGCAGTAGTAGTATTAGCAGTAATAGTAGTATTAGCAGTAGTAGCAGTAGTAGTATTAGCAGCAGTAGTAGTAGTATTGGTAGCAGCAGCAGTAGTGGTATTAGCAGCAGTAGTAGCAGTACTGGTAGAATTAGTAGCAGTAACAGTTGTAGTATTAGCAATAGTAGCAGTAGTAGTAGTAGCAGGAGCAGTAGTAGTAATAGTAATAATAGTAGTAATAGTGCTAGTAGTAGTGGTGGTGGTGGTAGTAAACAACTAAGTCACATGACTGGGTATAAAAATAGCATTTTAGAGAAGCAGAGTTTCTCAGAAGCAAAAATAAGCAGCGGTTCACCAGCTGGATATCCCACCAATCTTCAGTACATTATATTAAAAGATTCAGAGAATCTGGAGAAATCCTTGTGTGTGAGGGGACAGTCAATATTGGAGCACTGCATTAAAAGCAGGCCTGACTCTGCACTGCAAATCATTGTATGGGCTCAGGAACACTTCCAGAAATCAGTGCCTGTTAACACTTTTGGCCGTGCAATCCGTAAATGCAAGTTAAATTTGCACCATACAAAGAAGACATCATATGTCAACATGATACAGAAATGCTGCCAGCTTCTCTGGGCCAAAACTTATTTAAAATGGACTGAAGCAGTGTCGCTCTCACTCTCTATCACTTTCACATTGCAATGTCCACTGGCTCAGGCATCTACCGATTGGTCCAATCGGAGCTGGGGACCCTGTGTGCCTTCCTCCGAGTGCGTTAGGCTCTCCAGTGACGGTGTATCAGCGGTGGTTCGAAAAAGAAGCGGTGGCTGCATCACACGCAACGGAGGAGGCTTGTGCTTGCTTGCACTCTCCTAGAGTCAGGGACATTGCAAAGTGATGGGGAGAGACCTAAAGGAGGGGATGGGCTAATTGGCTACCACTACATTGGGAAGGGGATAAAATTGGCAAAAACCTAGAATTAAATTATATTTTAAATAAATAGACTGATGCAAATTGGATATATTAATCAAAAATGTTCAATTCTTTTTTTAAATCAGGCATACATTGTACCACATTCATAAAGCAGTGCAGACTGAAACACTCTTTATATTTTCAACTTCAGTAAACAGCTGAAACAGGGTAATAAATAAAAGCATTCAAATTGTTTTTATGACATCACAAAAGTAATGAATTTAAAATGGCCTGTTTATTTATTCACCTTAATTTACATCTATAGACTGGATGTTCTGATTGTAAAACTCTTAGATGACCCCTTTAACTGGCCAGGCTTGGCATCGTTTGCTAACTGTATACTTCCTTTTCCCAGCTGTATAATATAGCAGCTCAGTCCAAAAGTCTGAGTGGACACAAGGTCCAGTTCATCCCGTTCCCGACCTCTCTGGGATACAGACACAAGTTCATCTACCGGAGCCCACAGCTGCCTCATATACTCAGGTAAACAAACAGAACAGGTGCTGTTAGAAACTTGGTAAAATATATACACTTCAGCACAAAACTCATTAACTCTGTAAAACCTAAAGCTTCAAATGCTATTAGGAATTTTTTATTAGGAAAAAATACACGAAAAAAAAAACACTTTGTATATAATTGATTTGTACTATATTTGATACATCCATGTTGTTTAAACAAACATGAGCATACACATGTATATACATACTCTATAAATATAATGTTATTATTGTTTATATAATATTTAATGATGATATAAATGACAATAATGATCAACTATGTATCACATATGATAAAGTTTTGGTACTAAGGACCAATTCATAATTATTAATAAGTACTAATGATTAAGAATTTATTGGTAATAAGAATATTTAATTATATTGTTTATGAAATAATATAAAATCATGAATTATAAAAATTAATTGGTAAAATTTGGATTTAGTTGTTGTATTAAGAGGAAATTAGATACGATAAGATTGCAGTAATAAAGGGGCCCTGAGTGGTTCAGATGTTGACACTATGACTAGAGGATCGCGAGTTCGAATCCAGTCATGAAAATTTACAATCAACAGCCGGGGCCTGAGAGATATTGTATATAGTAGAGTGGTATATTGGCGGTGCTCTCTCTGGGCAGGTAGATGGCGCTCTCTCCCCATCACTTTCACACTACAATGTCTGCTATCTCGGGCATCTACTGATTGATTCATCAGAGCTGGGGATCCTCACTTTCAGCATGTTGGCTCCCCAGTGACTGTGGTATCAGCAGTAGCTGGAAAAGAGGCAGTGGCTGAATCACATGCATCAGAGGAGGCTTGAGCTTGTCTTCATTGCAAAGTGATGGGGAGAGCCCATAGCAGAGGGGATGGGTTAATTTGCTACTACTACATTGGGAGGGAAAAAGTTGGCAAATAATAGAAATGAAATTATATATAAAGATGATGATGATAATAATAATAATAATAAAATTATAAAGTTGAAAATAATAAAAGTGTATGTTTGCAGGTGTGTATGTAATTCTCTCTTTCTCTCTCTCAGTGATTTTCTTGGTGCGACCCATCCCCGTGTATAACTGAGAGACACTCCTCCTGACTGCCCTCTTTATCTGTCACCCTGATCCCCCCATACACGCACTCCTCTGTATGCACTGTGTATACACACACACACACACATGCACACACACACCACTTTGTTCCTTTGCATTCCTTTGAATTACGAGAGGGGGGTGAGAGACCTAAATGAAGTATTTGCTGTTACAGACTGATAAAGGTAGGCAGCTTGAGCACCACATATGCAAAATAATATGCAAACATGCACTGAATGAATGTGCTGGGACATCAGTGAACCTCACTAAGGCTGGATTTTACACCCTGAAACCTTCATGCAACTAATAGCTGGTTGCATGTTTCATGAAACATTACTTTTCCTGCAACTTGACTGTTATATGAAGCAGTTTCAAAACAAGAGTCTTTCAGCTTTTCTCAGTTCAGTTCAGTGGTGCACTGTTGCATTCAAGTTAGAAGCTCGTTTCAGTTAAGTTTCACACAAATTTCAATCAGCTAAAGTTGCGTAAATTAGTGTAAAATCATTATTTAGCTCTGTTGGGATTGGATTAGATGTGCATGGAGGTTCTGGTGTTTGTCTACAGGGGCTCTTCTGTGATTTTGTTCCCGTCCCTATCAGCCAGGTTAGAGTTTTTCCTCCTCCTCTGAGATAGTCACTGATTACTCAGCAATCGTCTGGTCATTTTAGATCTTGTCTGGATAGTAATCTTCAGACCAATGTCTCATAATGGAAAATAAAGATGGGTACCACTTTTTAAAATGTTATTAATGGTTATTGATTAGGTTTACAAGTCATTAAAATTAATAATAAATAATTATAATTATAATTATAATAATAATGATGATGATAAATTAAAAATAAATAAACAAATAAGACTTTGATAAAGGACAAAATGATCTGTTGTCATATAATGAGTGCACAATTCTTTATAATATGAATTTAGTATATGTATACATTAGAAACGGTCTATATCATTCCTGACTAATAAAACATTGTTGGTGGATAAATGATATAATATCTGCCAAGTAATGCCAAAGATCTGAGATTTAACAATGCAGACAAATAAGGGTTCACTATTTATTGTATTTATTTATGCATTATTACTATTTATTAACGATTTGCAAATTGATTGTGACTTAATTAATAACCATTAATGAGCTTAATTTAAATAATTTATTAGTATCAAGTATTGGTGAGAGTAGTCGTATTGGGCAAAGACAGTTTTTTACAGCTAGTGCACGAAGTCTCGATCACCTATTTAGCCTGATTGGAAGATGTTGCACTCCATCCTCTACCTGGGATAGTAAAAGCTGTTTATATTTCAACTGATAACCTAAAATAATATACAAGTCTTTCGTGCACATATTATACACCAGGATTGTTTTCCAAAATGTGTTTATTCTCCGTTCAATCTGATAAAAAAAAAAAAAAAAAAACTCCTCATCAGTCATTTTTGCTTACTATGTGTTTTGTCACACTTGCAGTTTCTGAGCACCAGGTGGTGCACTACAGGATTTTTTTATTCATGTCCACTAAAAAGGCTGTCATAACATTGACATATACGTCAATGCATATAGAAGATAATGATTAATCAGTATCTGTAGTGACCATCGTGTATAAAGAGTTAAATAAATAATCCTATGAGGAGACGTGTAGAACATTTTATAATCATCTAATTCAATCCCAACAGAACGGCAGAGAACACAATCAAGTTCTAAAGGCAGAGCTGCCCAGTACGTACACATCAGTGGTGAAAGAGAGTGTGATATTATTTACAATCTGAAGATGTCATTGGATGTACTGTAATCTACAATAATCTAAAGAATTTTAATGGACCTATTATTCTGATCTGTGCAGTGTGAACTGTGAGAACTGATTTAGAGTTTAATGTCAATTTAAAAGTTTATCATTTTTACTATTATTGTACTTTTCTTTTGAATGTTGTGTGTTTCTGGGCTTTTTCCCCTCCTCTTTTATTTAAAAATACTTCTAAAAATAATTTAAAAAAGAATTAACCCCTTTTAAATGACCTGATCTTGTGCAGCTCCAGTATGTGCTGTTTTACACCCATATATCTAATACTTAACAGCAGCTACGGGGTTAACTGTGAACATCAGCCAGAGATTTGAATTTATTTACAGTGAGAACATGCTAAAGGCGGGTCAGCGGACCATTCTGATGTATTGTTGTGGTTGTAGTTTGTATACTTTTACTGCATTTTGAAAGATAGCAGTGATGACAATCTATATTTTCCTCCAAAGTTGGGCCAAGTCTCATATTCTGATTTCAATTTAGGCCCAAAATTCAACACATTATGTACTTTTATTAGTCATTTGCTTCCTATGGGCCTTTTATTATGAAATGTCTATTTGCACATTCCGAACACAAGGTGGCACCTGTTGGTTGTTTTATTTTTCGATGCTATAATAAAATATTATCCAACCATAATGTCCTCTCAAAAACAGCTTTAAATGACAAAGATCAGGCGAATGTCACGTGACATCGAGTTGAATAATTAAAGTGAATTAAAACTGTAAATTAATCAGCGTTTGGTTTAAAGCTGCTAACACTTAGCAACTAAATTCTTTTATGACAACTTTTAATAAGAGAAGTTACAGCACATCTTTAAGCATCTGCTGATATTTAAATTCATATTTTGCACTAAAATGTATAAAACAGTTATGAAACTATTAGACTGAAGCAGTGCTCACACTAATATGGAAAATACACTATATGGACAAAAGTATTGGGACATATATGTTTCATGGTTTTGTCCTGCTTTTGTTGGAGTGATTGTGTCTATTGTCCAGACAAAGCTTTTCAATGCTGTGAGGATTTGATTGCATTCAGCCACAAGAGCTGTTACTGAGGTTAGCACCAAAACCACCTCCTCATCCCAAAAGTACTGTAAAAGACAACACAGTTCCACAATGCTGTGGGGCTTTATAGCCCTCTAACCCACACCTGGCATTAGACATGTTGCCAACAGGTCCACGTTTGGTCCTATTCTATTGGCAGTACTTGTCTGCAGGGCAAGTATGCAGTATGTCAAAGTTTCTGAATGTGTTCCTTAGAAGTAGTGTCCACAAACTTTTGTCAATATAGTGTGTGTAATTGAAAGATTTAACTTGAAGGAAGTAAAAAAGCAAAAAACATCCCAAGTGGATGGAGCCTGGCTAATGGCTAAATTCCATTAGTACAACAAACACTAGAGGGCGCCTGCGAGCCAGTTATCTTTGAATAGAAGTGAAAAGGGCTAAACGGCTAAAAACGTTGATAAATTTCCGGAAAGTCAAAACAAGTGACTGCATTTCTGCCGAGTGCTGATTGGCTGCTGAGCTACTCGGTTCATTGGCTGTTCCTTCTCAATGGCATCATGAAGGCGTGTACAGCGTTTAAATAGTATTGAAAGCAGTGCTGATATTTTTGACAAAAAAGTGATTAATCACTTACAAAACTATATTTGCCTCAGCACCATTAAAATCTGAGAATCCTGACGGCGCCCCCTACTGTTTAACTAACCCAGGAGGCCTTTATCCAGTGACACTTCTCCAGGTTCAGCCAAGACATGCTTACATTCAGTCTTGCTTCTGTAGAACTGGACCTGCGAGGCTAGCTTTGCAAACACTGTGACTCAGTAGTCATCTAAAGTAAAAATAGCTCTCAACTTGAATCTTGTTGTTAGTGACAGACTAGTGGCTGTGGTTTAGGACACTTACTGTGCACTAAAAACATGAATAAAAGCTCAAAGCATAGACTCTGTTTGTAATAGTCACCATCACTAAAAATGTCCAGTAAAACAAATTGACAACTTTGGATACAGTGTGAGAGCAGTTTTGATGTACTTTTACAGGAACAACAGAGCTGTCTATGTGACTACTGAGTTCTAGTGCTTGTTATCAATGTTAGCCTCAGTTGAAGAAGTGAAATGTATAATAAAGCCCAATTTTAGAGTAAAACATCCTGTAGATACAGTGCAATTTCATGAAACATACAGTGTTAACTACCCCATATAAATCAGTACATATAAAATACATACCAGTTACTGAAGGTGATTCAATGTAGATACAGCAGTACTGTGACTTAAACCACATCAACTAGTCTGAAGATCTGGATCATTTTAGGTGTCTACTGAATTCTAGTCTTAGCTTAACTTCTAGTGAAGCACAACTTCAGTTCTAAAGAAGCAAAATGTTGACTTTTGGCTGATTTATTATGTCTGGAGCAAAGCGGGAAATTAATGTTTACTGTCAGTGTAATAGAGGAAAATTAATGTTCAAGACCTTTTTCCACTATAATGTGAACACTGCTAATCATGTTCTAATGCACATTAAGCAATACTTCACTCCAGACCAATCTCATTTAGTCCCCTAAAGACTGGAGAGACCGATTGGGCAATAATGTACTGTATAATATCACATTACCTGTATGTAATATAAGCCAGTGGTAAGAAATAGCTCCATATGAAGTCCTTCATTTAATCAGTGGTTTATAATGAGCAAATTTAAAAATGTAATATAAATGTTCTGCATTCTTTAAAGACCTTCTCTGAGCTTTAAAAACAGCAATATGACCACTATGAGGTCAAAACATGGTGGTATATGTAAGGAAATTGATATTAAAACTGTTTGGCAGACAAGCTGTTATTCCATCTCACCAATGTGGCAGCCATCTTGAATGCCGCCATCTTGGATTTAGCTTCAGTTTTACAAAATGTGAAGGCAGGTGTGTGACACATCACACTAGTAGAGAATTTCACCAGAAAAACAGTGGAGAGCTTCATGTCAGTGTAACTATATTCATTATTGTGTTAGAACAGTGATTTGTCTGTACAGGTGATGTCAAGGATGGTGTCAGAGACTAGTTGAACAGTCCAGTTGACTGTCCACCACGTTCTTCTGATTGAAGCCCTTTAGCTCTATGGACTCATGTTAAGGATCTTCTTTACTCTTAGATGTTTTGGACAAAGTTCATCAGGAATGGCAGAAAAGGAGTCTCAACATGGTGGACAGCATATCCAACACATTCTGTAGCCTTTGTGGTCTCACATAAAATCACTGTTCTTGCCCCGAAAGGCTCAGTTGACTAAAATGCGGTCACTGATCTGAGTTCGAATCCCAATCATGCTGCTTGCCATCTGCAGCTGGGGTCTGAGAGAGCAAAATTGACAATGCTCTTTCTGGGTGGGTAAGATGGCGCTCTGTCCCCCAGCACTATTAAGTAATGTCAACTGGCTCAGGCCTCTGCCAGGCTATCTGTCAGAACTGGGGTTCCTGCGCTTTCCTCCTGACATGTTGGCTGCCCAGCAGCAATGTATTAGCAGTAGTCGAAAATAGGCGGAGCCTGACTTCACATGCATTGGAGGAGGCCTGTGTTAGTCTGCACCCTCCTAGAGTCAGAGACATTACAAGTGATAGAGTCAACAAATGGGCGGGTCACTTGGCTACCAAAACACAATGAGGAGAAATAATGTAATAAATAAATAAAATCACTGTTCTTAAGAATGAATAAAGTTATGTTGACATAAATCACACCACAGATTTTCTGGTGAAATCTTCTACCAGTTTGACGCGTCACACACCTGCCTTCACATTTTGTAAAACGGAAGCTGAATCCAAGATGGCGGGATTCAATATGGCCACCTTGTTAGTGACAGCTTAGACAACTGTCTGCCAAACCATTTATTTTATATGGGCGTTTCCTTAAATTTGAGACCCCATTAAGTTGATGTTTTGCTGTTATTTCAGTTTGTAAGAGCCCTGAAAATGACAGTGTTTTAAAACACAACGTCTCCCAAAGAAATTCTACCTTTATCAGCATTTATTCAAGTGACGGGCTGTGTTTCCATTTAGAAACTAGTTTACGTAAAACTTTATGCTACAAAAGGCTAAGCGGTGACCACAAACGGGACTGTATTCGATAAAACTTCAGACTGTAATCAGCTCAATAATAAACAGGACTGTAGATGAGTGTAGCAGCTTGTTGGTGCATGTTAGCTGTAGTGTTACTCGCCTGCTCTTCTCCATGTAAGCTCTGCATGTTTTCTTTAGACTGCACTGCAACAATGTGAGATGTGAAACTACATTAACTCTAGCGTAACTATCTCATATCTGATTTTGAGAACACTGTAAGATTATTCTTGGATTATTTTACTTATAATTGGACATTTGGTGACTTAAGAGTCCCCCAGCTCTTATAAAGCCCATAACAGGAACCTGAAAAAGATGTTCTCTACCTCTGACACTATAGAGATCGTAACATAACATGGGATCTAGGGAACATAAACTTAGAAAACATTGGACCCTGTGAACATAGGAGCATGGAAAAATGGGCCTAGATAACATGGACCATGGTAAATGGGGCCTATTGAACCTTGGGAAAATTGGACCTTGGAAACATGTGGTCCTGGAAACATGGGACCTAGGGAACATTTAAACCTAAGGAACCCTGGGAATATTGGACCCTGTGAATATGGGAGCAACTTCAAGATAAATTCTTTAAACAAGCAAATGTTTCTACCATTGAGATTTTATTTGCATAATATTTTAATGCATAAAGTCACTTAAAACAAGTAGGAAATGTCTGGTTATGTTAAATGATCTTATAGTAATCTTACAACTTTCTCAAAATAAGAAATGTGGTATTCAGACTCGATTAAATATGGTTCACTTCATGTTTTGCTCTGTAGGTTTTTATTCTCTGTGCACCTCCACAGATGTTGCACTTGAGGAAGATCTTTGATCATCTTTCACCAGATGTTTGTTTTGTTTCATATGACTGACCAAAGCCTTGAAGAAACTGTTTTATTGAGTTGGACAGGGTTGCCAGACGTGTTCAAACTCAATAAGAGATTTAACATACAGATTACTGATAATTAATTTTCCCAAATTCATGAAGTACCAATTGGTACCCCTGTGTCCGGCTCCTTGCAGCTGGAGTTGGCCTGGGTTTCACTCTCGGCTCTGCTGCCTTTGTTGATGTTGACCAAACACTTTTGGAGCTTATTTTAAATTGATGTTGAAAGTGTTTTTAAACAGAAAATGTAAACTCAATCTTTATTTAAACTGTAACTTTTTTTGCAGAAATATCAGACGTGGTTTACAGATTTTGTTTGTTATTATCTTTGTTGTTTTTTAAGCTGCTAAATCTTACTACTGGACACATCTATGGACAATGTATGGGATATCTGTTTGTAAATAATAAAGGATTGAACTCTGCCTGTTGTGTGTTCACTTACGGATTTTAATTTATTTATTTTGCAAATTAAACATTGTAAAATTTCACTATGTTTTGGGATTCTGTCTGAGTTCAAATCTTAGTGTTTTCATACAGCGACTACATAAAATAGATAAATACATTTTGTTTTTAAATAACCCTTCAAATAATCAGAACGTGTTTTATGATTTGTAATATAACACAGGCTTACTGAATACTAAACGTTTAGATTTTTAGTCCCAGAAATAATTTATATTAAGGTTGCACAGCACTGAATAGACTTTATGTAGCTTCAGATTTGTGTCGGTAGAGAACGCCTTCAGCTGGATAGAAACTGATGCCTCAGTTCTGTTTGGGACAGCAGCCAAAAAGACATTCAACAAATGCAACTGAAGATATGACGCATGGTTTATTTTCTGCCGAGCTGAAGTTGCTCTTAGAAGTTGCTGTAGATCACAGACTCAGTATATTTTATTGTTTTGGTCTTTAACATCCATCAGTTTCAGTTCATATAAACTCCTGTAAGAACTGAGGATTCAAAGTATGAAATGGTTCCGAATCTACAGGGTTCAGACATCAGATGACTGCCAGAAAACTCATTCTAAAACTGGTGTGTTTATTTGACCTTCTGGCTGATTACAAATAAATAATTTCTGTATCTTTTTTGTATCATATTCAATATATCCATAATCTAGTGCTCTCATTTTGTTGTTTAAAAAACATACTGAACACAAACCTTTTAACCCCTTATACAGTTTACAGAATTAAGTCATTTCAAACTTCTGCATGTATCACTTGATGCATGCAGTGCACAGATAATCCACTAGGGGGCAAAAGACGTATCTAATACATCAGCATTTTCTTATTGAATTCACACACGGGTGTGTGTGTGTGTGTCGTTTCTATATCACAATAAGTCACCAACATCACTACAACATTAAAACATTACATTATGCCATTAAATTATGATTAAAACAAATGAACATTTCCCACCGTATTGTAATTGATATATATAGAGCTCAGAAACAGATAGTGACACCTTGTGGCAGAGCTGTGACAGTGCAGCTGGGTTTAGATGAATGATGATTGAAGCCGTTGTACGTTTTGTGAACGCTGAGTTTATTAGATTGTTAAGCAGTTCTATACAACAATAACATCTGATGTGATTATTAGTGATGTAGCTCAGGCTGCTTTCACTGATGCAGAACTAAATGTAGCTTTTTTTATGACTGCAGGGGTAAATCAACATAAGCATGCTTTTCCTGATGAAAACAAGTCACATGTTGAATTTGTTGCTGCCTGAGATGTTCTTCCAGGGTTTGGATCTCACCTGTAGAGAAACATCACTGAGTAACTGAACCTCCTGAAGTGTGTGTACAGATGATCTTGAGCACAT
>BRDA01007270.1:1290-21631 GCA_036984385.1 Crenuchus spilurus
TTACTTACGTATAATTATGTACTTTACTACAAGTCTGTTTTGTATTTTATAGAACGACAGTTTGACAGACGTTAATTAAGGACTTCGAGTACGCACATTGGATCAACTACAAAGTGTTTTGGAATGAACGTCATGTAAACTGAGCGCAAAGTGGCAGGACCGTGCAACAGAGGCCACATGATGTGTGAATGAAAGCTGGTCATCAAACATAACCCCAAGGTTCCTAACAACCTTTGTTCTTTATCATTAAAGAATAATATTTTGTCCAATTTGTTTATGTTTCTCAGCCTGTTTATCTGTGTCTTTCTCCACACTGCTTTTCTGGACAAAGATTAATACATTTTCTTACTGACTATATAATTCTGTATAATAATGTCCCGGTCTAAGCTCAAATTGTTTAGAAAATGGGCTAATTTCATTCCACAGATGGTCCTTCTTGTGGTTTAGAGTTTACTTGTACAATATCCTACCAAATTCATTTTAAAGCCACAGTCCAGAGACATTTCAAATGTACTGCAAGTAAGGTTTTGTGAAACATCAACTAGGTTACACGCATGAGCTTCAGGAATTAATTGCAGACAGTTTGACAGCAAGATATTTTATGTTTTGTCTGAACATCATTTCATGTATTAATATGCATTCATTCCTGCATTCCAGTCCTGCAACACTTTTAAAAAAAAGGTTGAGACGGACAATTTAAGGCAAGTAATGAGATAAAAAAGTGATGTCAACAGGTGATTGTAATCATGCTTTAGTACAAAAGCAGCATCCATGAAAGTCTTTGAGGAACAAAGATGGGCAGAGAACCTCCAGTTTGTCAACAAATGTGTGAAAGAAATACTGAAATGTTTACAAACAATCTTCCTCAAAGAAAGATTGTAAGGGGTTTTCATACTTCTCCCTTTACAGTCCATATTAAACATTAAACAATTCAATACATCTGGAGGAATTTCAGTAGCAAGGCCACAAGTCTAAGCTGAACACTTTTGATCTCCTATTCCTCAAACTGCATCAAGAATGACTTAACCTCATGGGCAAGGGGTTTCTTTGGCCAAAAGCTATATGTTAATGCTGTCCAGCAGCGGTGTCAATTGGTCTCAGATGCATCTGGGATGGACCATCACACAGGGAAACGTATTGTGGTCTGTGATCAGACAAAGTGAAAGTAAATGTAAGTAACACTGCATTTTTCCCTTCCATTTTTCATGCATGTGGTCCAGACCAAAGGTTCCATTTTACAGGGATATACATAGATTTTTCAACCACATGCTGCACATATTACAAAGGCTTGACTGCTGAAGAAGGGGGTACAGATACTGGACTCACCTTCTTGTAGTCCTAATCTGTGCCCTATTGATAATGTGGGAAGAATTTTGAAATGAAAAATGTAACAACAACACCTTAATGCATGTTTGCAGGAAGAATGTGACAAAATAACATCTGAATCACTTAACTTTTTGGTATCCTCAGTGCCAATTTTTTTTTTTAAGTGAATGAGAAAAGGAATGGTAACATTACAAAAGTGCTAAATGTTTTACTGTCCTGACTTTTTGGAGTTCCAGAACTAAAATACAGGAATAAATGTATATGAAATGAAATGAAGTTGACCTGATAAAACATGACATGACATATCTTGGCTTCATATGGTGTGCAATTAAATCAAAGTGAAAGTAAATGTACAAAACACTTTTTCTCCATATTGTTCCAACTTTTTCCAATTTGGGGTTGTATTATCTTAGGCAACAATATTAAAATAATGATCATTTCAGAATATTACAAACACCCCTGGTTTGGAGAGAAGTCTGCTTGGGATGTCACACATGCCACACGACAGGGTTTGCTGCATGTACAAATAAGAGAGCAGACCAGTCAGTTGTAGCAGAGTGTAAAATGACTGTCATGGGTAAAGGACATAATTAGACTGTCCAAAATGGCATTTTAATAAGGTATTGGGCAAACGGTGGTAGCATCTTGGAAATTGCACTTCCTGGGTCATTCTAGAGCTGCTGTGGTGAAGTTGTACCGGGAAAGGATTTCTCATACACTGAGTGCTTCCCGAACACATAACAGTGGAGCCCCATTGGCTACTGATGCCAGAGGGGAACAATGACTCCAGGAAGTTGTACAGAGCAATCAATGCACCACAGTGGACCAGAAAACCTCTACAATGCAAAACAGGGGCAACAAGAAAAGCATTAAGGATCGCCATTGAGTGAACATTCTGAGCCAAGGGCAGTTATTCCCACTATTAGATATGTGGTCATAATCTGATATGACTGTTTATATTATAATATAATGTGCGCCATTTGAATAGTATGTATTATTACATTATATTATTAATACTAGTTATATGCCTCTTACCACCAATGTGCAGTTAATATGTTTAAGACATCTAAAAAAATCTGAACCTACCTGTCACATAAGTTATAGCCTACCCTATAAATGCAATATTAATATTAATTCTTATTTACAATATCAGGCAGGCTTTAACATATTAAGTCAAAGGTCAAACTCATTTTTCAAATTATTTTATAGGCTGTACTTCACAGCAAAACCACAAGGTGTCGCCACTGCTTTAGAAAATTGGAAAGGTACCATTATCAATTATAAGGTTCAAGATGTAATATAGTTTGAAGAACATTTCAAATTGTGGTTAAGATTATTTTTAGTAAATGTAATTTATATAATAAAATTTTTGAGAATTGTATTCAGTCTCAGACTCAAATACGTATAGTGGGTGTGCATGATTTTACATGTAACTTACCCTTTCGTAAAGCTTCATTTCTGTGATACTGAAGCCAAGAGTGACATTCATCTTACGCTGGTCCATATCAGTGGCATCTAGAAAAAAACCTTCAACGTCCTCTTTTGTGCTCCATTCCTCAGAGAACAGAAAGGAATTCCCTCTCAAATAATGATGTACTGCCCCCCATCACCTTTTCAGAGGGAAGCAGCCTTGCTAATACTCACATTTCTATTTCACTCTCACAGCCTGATATTGATTTCGACTCTTCTGGCTCAACTGAAATAAAAGGTGATTGATCTCTTGCAGTGTAGGTGATCAGCAGCATCTTTATGAGGAAGGGGATGGCATAATGACCACTGTGATTACTCACTGTGCACTCTAGTCCTTAGTTCTACAACAAGCAGAGAGGGTGGAAAACATATAGATATAACATGAGAAATTAATTAAATATAAGAAAGTAGAATCTCCAAGCTGCCAATTCGAAATGTTAAAGCCAATATATGTGCTTAATGCCTAAAAACATTAACTAAAAAAAGGTTAATTTTGAAAAATATAGCACAGTGACATATTGACCAATGTGCTTCCACACTGAAGAATCTGACCTCCTCATTTAACCAATCAGTGCAGTGAAACATACACACACACACACACACACACATACACACACACACACACACACACACACACACACACACACACACACACACACACACACACACACACACAAGTGGGCATTGAGCATAGTTGCCCAGTGAGGTTGGCAGCCCAATTCACAGATCCTGAGGAGCAGTTGGGGGTTAGTTGCCTTGCTCAAGGGCACTTGAGTTGTTTGCCATTGGTACAAAGGATCAAACAAGTGACCCTCAGGTCACAATGTTGATTCCTTAAATACAAGCCCATGGCTGGACCCAGAGTACTGATATAATCTTGGTGTTTTTAGGCATAACACATATAAAACCCATTGTCCACTGTCCAGTTATTTATGGACTGGACCGTAGTTACACAACAACTCTTCTATGCTTGTGTGCAAAGGCAAAGACAGAAGTAGGACATTTTCTTTTATATTTTTAGCTGTTAGATACACTCTTAAAAAAGATGGTTCTTCCAAGGTTCTTTAATAAAAAATTATTCTATATAAAATAATGAACACTCAAAAAACACAAATGGTTCTTTGCATAGTGAAAGGGTTCCTTAGATTGATGAGGAATGTGCTGTAGATGGTCCTATACAAAAGCCTTTTGAAAATGGTTCTATGTAGTACTAGGGTTCTGCTATTGTTACGATTTCAAGCAGAACCCTTTTTGGTGCTATATAGAACCATTTTTCAAAAAAGTTCTGTATTGAACCATCTACACTCTTAAAAGTGATGGTTCTTAAGTGGTTCTTTAGGAAAAGAAAATGGTTCTATTTAGAACCATGAGCACTCAAAGAACCCAAAGTGTTTTTTTTTTTTTTTTGCATGGTGAAAAGGTTCTTCAGATTGATGAGGAATGTGCTTTAGATGGTTCTGAAAATGGTTCTATATAGCCCCAAAAAGGGTTATGCTATTATCACAATGTCAAGCTTCCAATAATAGAACCATTTTTAAAGGTTCTGTATAGAACCATCTACACTCTTAAAAGATATGGTTCTTCAAGGCTTTTTTAGTAAAGAAAACAGTTCTATATACAACCATGAACACTCAAAGTATCCAAATGGTTCTTTGCATGGTGAAAGGGTTTTAGATGGTTCCATACAGAAGCTTTCTGAGAATTGTTCTACATAGCACCAAAAGGGGTTCCTCTATTATTATAAGCTTGACATCGTAACAAATGTAGAACCCTTTTGGGGTTAGGTAGAGCAATTTTCTTTACTACAAAACCCTTGAAGAACCAGCTAATTATGCTAATCAGTACTGAGTGAACTGTCAGTAGTGTGTTAGCCGTTAGTCATTTAATATTAACATTTGGTCACAACAGACGGTTATAACATTTATATTAAATAAAACATTTAATAAATTAAACAGTAAAACTTGTTTAATTCATTATATACAAACATTCCACTCACTTATTTGACCATAGTAGAGGTTTTTGTTTTTTTTCAGTGGCTAAACAGTGCTAGCAGTGAAGGCAGCGCTGAAGACTTCAAATCCCAGAAGTCCGCGCGAAAAGCAGCTTTTTCTCCGTCAGCTCCTCCATCAAATCCGCAATCTCATTCACTCAGTGAGTGGCCGTGTTGGGGACAACAACATCTACCTCCCCTTCCCCTGTAAGTACTGAGTCTCTCTCACGAAGCCGGACTGTGTGTGTTGACTTATTAAAGACGCTGTGCTGAGTCTTTTCTTTTCTGTGGACTCACAGCTGCTGTAGTTTTCTGCTTTAATTGTTAAACTGCAAAGTCGTGACTGTTGTGTTTCTGGTGATTAGTGTGTTAGTCTTTTGTCAGACTACAGTATACAGTGTTTATTTGTGATTGTTATGATGTTATGGTGTTAAAACAAGCGGATATGTCTGCTGTCAGTGTTTGTGCTGCTCGGTCTGTTCTGCTCTTTGTCTCTCAGCTCAGCAGCTGCTCAGCTCTGACTCGAACACGAGGTTTCACTACTTGTAGCTTTGTGTACAACTGAAAATATCAATGACACTCTTATTAATCATTGTCTTGTCATTCTGCTGTTCTTTCCTTTTTCTTAACCCAGTCTTTTTTCTGCAGCTGTTCCACAGATTCAGGGGAACGACCCCACACGGCGACCACTAAAGGAGCTTTTGAATAAAACATCATCAGAAGCCCATTTCAGCCTGATGGCCATGAAGTTGCACTTAGGACACATTCTTCATCCTTTAGTATGATAGACCAAACAAAACTTGCTTGCTTGCCTTTAAGATATTGACCCTGAACTACAGAACAGTGAATGATCAGATGGGTTTGTAATGTCCACTTTGGAGAATGATGGTTGTTAGTGGATGAATAGCACAGGTATGAGTATATGGGTATGTAATAGCTAGGCATGTGGATCATGCTTGGAGCTTTAGTTATTTGTCAGTGCTGTCAGGGTTGAGGCTGCATGGAGTCTTGTTCATGTGTCATTGCGAGCTGAACCTGAATCACATCTACAGTAGCTCTGCAAGCTCTCAGTTAAAATGACTTCATCAGACAATGATGAGACTGGAAGTAATGTGTCGGTGTCTCTTGAGGTCAATGACTACCAAAACCAATATGGCGATTCAGGAAGTTACTACAAATCCAAAAGTTTGCCTGTTCTCAATGGTGGGTGTCCAGCAGGTGAAGAACGTTTGGATCCAAGGTTGGTCAGCACAACCCAGACCGCAATACACATTGACCAGCAGTCAGTGTTCAGCGGGCTTCACCAAAAAAGCGACTCTAGCCAGCTGGACTCTCCGACCCGGACTGACTTTTCACCCTCCATGTCAAGCATGGTGGGTCTGAGCAGCTCCCTGAGGCCTGAGACCAACAGGGCTGGAAGCAAAAAACTAGGCTTCTCCTTAGCAAGGCTTATGCACTTTCCAGCAAGGAAATATGTCAGGGTGATTCTCTCAGACTCGAGATGTTTCCTTTTCTGCATGTGCTACCTGACTTTTATCCAGTCACTGATGGTTTCTGGTTACCTCAGTAGCGTGATCACAACCATAGAGAAAAGGTACAGCCTCAGGAGCTCTGAGTCTGGACTGCTGGTCAGCTGCTTTGACATTGGGAGTCTTCTGGTAGTGGTTTTCATCAGCTACTTTGGAGGCAGAGGCCAAAGGCCACGTTGGTTGGCTGTAGGAGGGGTGTTTATAGCTGTAGGAGCTGCTTTATTCTCCTTGCCACATTTCATTTCGCCCCCTTACCAAATCCAGGAGGTGAATTCCTCAATAGGAAACGAAGGACTTTGTCTGAGCGGGAACGGCACAGGCAGGGACACTCTGGACATTTCGTCCTGCCCAAGGGACCAGGATGGCAATGACCACTCCATCTATGTAGCACTTTTCATCTGTGCCCAGATTCTGGTGGGCATGGGGTCAACTCCCATTTACACATTGGGGCCAACCTACTTGGATGACAATGTGAAGAAGGAGAACGCCTCACTGTACCTTGGTAAGACCATTTCTCTTTGAATTGTGTGGATGGTTAGTAACAGAAACACACACAAAAATCATAACTCAACTACAGCTAATTGTAATGGTGCAGTGTCTCTTGATCATTGATGTATGGAACACCTGTCCTGTACCTTTTGATGCTTTCCTAGCTCTGCCATATCACAGTTCTCAACTCACACCAGATGCACTTGCTTAGCTTAGTACTGGGGCTCTTAGACTTATATTACTAACAAAAACTTGACATTTCTCTGAAGCCACTTAAAATCGTAAGCAGATCTTTATTAAGATCTCAAAAACGAGTAAAATGTATTTTAGGACACAGTATCCCTTCAATAAAATGATAAGGCTACGGGCAGCTCTAGAAGCCCTGAGAGGCAATGGTTTTGCTATTTTTATTTGTTTTATCAATATCTCATATTCTTTATTTTAAAATCACAACATAGTACAACATGAACTCGTTTTCTCAATAAAATTGTTCCATATCTTGTTTGTTTATGTTTATATCATAACAATGCCAATACAATTGACTGGTTATTTCAGTAATCTGATGATTTTTTTTTTTTTTGTAAAAACATGTATGTAAAACTTTTAGGTCTTCCATAGGCAGCATCTTAACACAGCAGGAGTTTTTTGTTAATTTTCATAGTTCAGTAAGTCAGACTTTGACAAGTCTTTGAAGACTTAATTAAGATCTGGATGTGCTTTTGAGTTCAGACAAGTTTTGGTGAGGTATTCTGACAAACAACTGGGCTGTTATGTAGTGTTTGCTATCAACATAAGCTCTATAGTTCTATTTCTAAACCAAAGAAGAAACATTTGGACACTGTACATGTCTTGACTTTAGTATGTCTTATGTTTTTGGATGGGCTATATGGCGAAGTATGGCATTATGGTGCATTTTAACAATACAATGATATCACACATTTTTTTCTCTCTTGTGAATGAACATAACATACCAGCAACTCATTAAAAATGTTCTGAAAAGCTGTTCATTGCAGATTTTAAATTTACAAAACAAAGTAAAAAAAGTAAACACCTGGTATGAATAAGTGAATGAAATAAGATGATGTCATAATGGGCTGACATCCAATCAGCTTCTTGTTACTATGCAGTTAGTATGCCCTGAGTACTGTAACCGCTGTTGTTTACATGCTGTCCATAATTGGCCTATATCTGACATTTTAATAGTGTACATGTTCCAAGTGTACCGGCAATACTTCCAACTGACATCATTGAATCATATAGACAGGAAAATGCACTGTAATAATTTATCATGATACAAAGATCACATATTGTCGTTTTGCCAGCCCCATTGTCAATTAGCTGATTAGCTGGTTCAGCTCCTAAAAGGAGCACTACATTTTCCCCTTCAGCTGCAGTGCTGTGTTATGGGCTTGATGGACATGTGCTACAAATTGCACAAGCTGACAGAAAAGCAGGGAAGGAAATAACCAGCTATTAATGATGCATATCCTATAAGCATGAAACGGAAGAAGTAGATTTGGAGGTCACAGGAGATGCACACGAAGACACAAACCACACTCCTTCTAAACTCCTGTCCTTTAGCTTAACCTCTATGACCCTTCTGTTTTATAGAGCATGCTCAGTTACTCTGACTGATTGGATGTCTGTTGTATGTGAATTATGAAGTCTCTTGCATGATCAAAATTAGCACATTTTTCCCACTAACATTTGGAGCTGTTACTGATGATATTCAGCCTACAGCTATTGAGTCCTGCCCGTTAATTCACTGTGAAGTTATAAGGAGTGTTTCAGTCTTCCATAATAAGGCATAATACAGAACAGCCAAGATGTAAAAGTTATTTTCATTAGTCAGTCTTGAGCACAATAACACCCACAGCTCAAATAATTGAAAAAATAAAAGAAATATTAGAAATAAGATTGAATTTGGACTGTTATTGATGCATATCTCCATACATTATAACTGGACTTTAGAGAAAAATACAAAACCGATGGAACATTTAAATGTTTTTGGCAGCAGATTTTTTAAAGTAAGTGAATAAGGTCCCTGTTTCACCGCCTTTGTGTAACCCTCAAGGGTTGACAAATGTGTCAGATCAGAAGTTTCTCAATGTTTGTATTTATATCTTTGTGATAAAAGCCAATTTATTAAGGTGGCTGAGAAGATCCAAATGTGCTGCAGATTCACAAACACGCTGCAAATACAAGAAAACACTTGCAGAAATCAAAATAACAATATGGGCACTACATTTAACAAACACACTGCAGATTCACAAAACAAATGCATGTTCACAAATGCGCTGCAAAAACAGAACCTAGCAGAGCCTTGACAGCATCTCTAATGAGAAGCAAGTTTGGTTTTATTTGCTAACTATAATAACTATAGTTATCATGGTTTTATTATAGGCTAAGAAATGAAGTGAGGGAAAATGTTGCTTGAACATTTCTAAAGCCTCATTAGAGACTCTGCTGCAGCTCGGAGAGCTTCTGTTTACATATGGCATCGCCGTATATGGTCCCACGTCCTTTAATGTTATCTGGAAACACTTCCGTTGTGTTGCGAACAGTTTTGCAGCACGTTTGATAAATGTAGTGCCCATGTTGTCATTTTCATGAAAGTGTTCTCTGTATTTGCAGTGTGTTTGTGAATCTGCAGCGCATTGGGTCTTCTTGGCCACCATAATTTATAGTCCAGGCAAGATGTGTTGGTCAATAAAAATGTAAAATTACATAAAAAAAAGAGATAAACTTGCTAAGATGCTGCAGCTCTACAACAAACATTTTGAAAGGGTGCAGATGTTGTTGCAATCTGGATAGAAACTCAAAGGGACACTAGAGACAGCAGTAAATAATAATTTTTCTATTGATTCCAGTGCATTAAATGTAAAATTGAAGCTGACGGTGCCTGGAGACAGGTGATTTGACTTTGAGTAAGCTAAAGTTATGCTAAACCATATATTAATTTTAACATAGCTAATTTAACTGAAATGATGGACAGAATGAATGAACACACCTGCTGTACCCGGAACTATGTGCCTACTTTGTGTTTGGTTACTGGCGCAGGACTGTGAAAGCCTAGAGCACTGCATCATCTGACCACCTCAGGGTTTATCATCAGTTGACATATGTTGTGTTAATACAGCTGAGAAATACAAATCAAACATTTTCTGCTTTCCTTTTCCATTCCATCATATCTCGAGATTGTGTGTGATTCACATCTGGAGTTATGAGCCTATGAAAAGACATAATGAGATGTAGGAATATGGTAGACATGTCCTTTATAGTTTTAGTGTTATAGCTCTTACTGTTGAAGATATGCATCATCTGCCTCTCACAATGAATTTTATGTTTGAGGCTGACCACTGGTCATTCAGGGGATCAGGACTTTCACCCTGAGTGGTTGGTGAATTCAAGTGTTCATCCACATTTAGTATGAAACTGTGTAAATCAAAAAGACTGACCCACATCGTTTTATATATGATAATACAGGGCAAAGGTACTATAGGTGCCTCTATAGAGACATGAGTTTGTTCTGGATACTTTGACATGAAACATGAGTGTCATATAAGGGCAACTTTAAAGGTGAATTAGAGAACATGTGATAAAACCCACTTACACAGTTTTCACAAAGATTCTGACACTGACATGTTTTCTTATTAGGTATTCTTTCTGGGGTAAAAACAATCTACACACATTTATGCACATTTGAGTGTTGCTGTATTTGTGCAAAATAATAGGTAAATGCTTTTCTTTAATTATGTTTAATATTCATGAATTAAAATGACAATAACACGAACAAATTTTAGACAAATTGATGTTGGATGAAATTAGCATAAGAAAGCAGATATTGGGGAATGATGCCCATTGTTATTTATGGGGATGTATGGGGTCTAAAATCTTGTGATCAGTCAGCTTATTGTCATTATTTCAGAGTAAGAGTCAGTATCAAATGGTAGACTCAGAAAATGGTGACAATAGAAGTGTGTCCTTGTGAACACTGTCTGGAGTTTAACTGAACAAAGGCTGCTGTAGTTTCATGATTGATTAGACAGGTCACTGAGTTTGACATGGGCTGTTATTTTTCTGAAGGTCAGTTTATCTCCAGCCTGTTTGGTAAGTGGGACAGATACCCCCCTTTACCCCCACCCTGCTGCCCTGATGCCCCAAAAGTTGGTTTCTGATGGCTATAGGTCTTACAAAGGGCCTAGAGTGCCTCAGTTAATCACCTGTTATGTATATATTATAGCTCTTTTATTCAATAATGACTTACCCAGTATAGTTGGAAAATATAAACTACACATCTGAAGGTATTTGGCATGCATTATTCAATGTTTCAAATGTTTTGGGAAGAAAGCGTGATAACAAGTAGCGTATAAATGTTATTAAATGATCAATAATACACTAACTAGCTCTCTTATAAAGATTTTGTCTTAAGATTTGGCCACTTTTGAAATATGAAGCACTCTGAATATATTTTTTATTAATTTATTTGTGTTTATTAATTCTTAGTAGTATACAGCTTTATTTTCTGATTTGTCATCATCCTACATATTGTTTATATAAGGTCTTTTAGATAATTCATGCAGTATTTTGTCTTTTTTGTTTGAGAGAGGTGCAAAATTAAAGAATATATTTTTTTGTTTTAATTAATTATGATTGTTACTATTTATTATTATTATTGTGTTTATTTATTTATATATATATTTATTTTTTATTATAATCCTTTTAGCCAGGCTTTCTGTCTGTATATACATTCAACATATTATGTTTTACTGGAACTTCATTCTGTACAGATTTCTCTGTTATTATGGGATCATCTGTAATAGTGCTGTGTATTGATAAGAACCTGGTGATCAGACACATTCAATATATTGTGATGTTTTAAGAAAGATGATGTGTAGTATTTTTTAAATCAAAAAAGCTCTCAGCAGTGCACCTTTACCCTACGTTTGTGTGAAATTGTTTAATTGCTGAAGATCTGATTGTACTGTGAAGTACAGACTGCCGAGACAAAAACCCTTTAAAATGCTGACCTGCTCTATTCAGCAGCCTTTTGCACTTATTGGGCCTCGTAACTGTACTTGAAATAATTGCTATGGGCAGTATTGCTGTCTGACCAGAAGCTCTTCTTCTTTGACCTTGATGTGTTAAATCAATAGCCAAAAAGAATCTGGAGCATTTTCTTTTCCAGGAATGATTAGATTTCAATCGAATGTTGCTTTATGTACATTTTGTTGTTATGATTTGAGGTGAACATTAGAACCACAACCCTGATCAGGATTAAGTGGATAAAGGGATGGATGGATGGAGAACAGCAGGCATGTTTGGAGTCTGAACCTTCTTTAGTTTAGAACAGGCACCGCAAGGCTAATGTTGCTAAGAAGCACAACAACTCAGTAGTCACCTAAATTAACCTAAATTTGTTTCCTTAAAAATGACCAAAACTTCTCTCGGTTTGACTTTGTACAGTATGACTTACTGTGAGGTTTAAAAACGTTGTGTAGCCAATACACTCAAAAGTCTGTAAACAGTGTTTAGTGATATAATCTGCACTTGCTCATCCACTGTCTTTTTCCTCCAGCGCTCAGTATATTTTTGGTCTCGGGAATACTGTATGTATGACTACATCACAGTGCTACATACTAACATGTCAGCTAGCATATGTCCTGCTCTTTTCCCTTTGGTGTCCTCTGCTGAAATGGGAAGGATGATGAGGGTACCTCTTCCATCCATATAAAGTGATGTACAGTTGACATATCAAATCATAGCTAGACTTTGAACATGAAATGAATTAAACACGATTACTCAGTTAAAGAAAATGTATAATCAGTTGACAAATGTTGAATTTATTGTTTTAGATGAATTACTAATAGAATTGGTAGTGATAGCCCTAAAGTGCACCACATTTAGACACAAAAGGACGGAGTTGTCCCACTTTCGGAGGTGTTTCCCACATCTTATTAATTCAAACCCCACCTCAATTTATCAGAGGCTCGAGGGGGAAAGATAGGGACTGAATTCCCATGTGTGCAGGCGTGTCATGAGCACTGTACCCCTTCTGAAAGTTGCAGTGGTTCAGTGGTAGCAGTATGACTTCATTGGGATGTTGAAGTGCTGCGCAATATGGACAAAATGCTAGCATTGCAATTTTATTTAGCAGTGCATTAAACATGCATTAAAAAATCAATAAAGACACAACCATGCTGTCACTCATTTGTAGGGATGTAAAAGAATATGAATAGTTGAGTATTATAATGTTTTGTGATACTGTATAAGTTCTCAAAAACACATTATTAATGAATAGTTTCTATGATTGGTGGCAGATGATGGTTCATTTTGTGATGTATTTACACTCAACCACTAGATTGCAGTATTGTATTGTCTCTTCAGCCATTGGACTCTTCCACTTAATCCAGGCATAGTCCAAGCAACAACCATCACTCTAGAAGAAATGACATAATGGAGACAAAATTAATCTGGTAGGCAGATCTTATTGTGTATATGAAAGATTTGAAAGGGATTTGATTGAAATTAAATCTCTACATTTAATGTTCTGTGAAGTTCTATGTTCTGGACCATTGCCATGTTCCTGATGTGTCAGGGCTTAGTTGACATTGTATCTGGATAGACTGATGCAAGTTCCCGCCCCAAAACCTCCACATTTATATAACTGTTCACATGAGAATCACAGGCATCAGCAGAAATGTGTGTATTTATTGATTCCAGTGTGTTGCTGGTCAAACCAAAGTGGAAGGTGCCACAGGACAAAGTAGTTCAAGTTCAAGTGGTTTTGATTGTCATGTCAGCTCTATACAGTACAGTACATAATGAAACAAAACAACATTCGTCCAGGACCAGGTGCACCACAGAACACTGTGTAAAGACAACATACAATAGTACAGAACCTATAATATAGTACAGCCCTCTAAATAAACTGAGACTCATTACAGGACAAAACATGTAATAATGGTCAGTACATGGTACAGAGTTGTTGTCTAGTGGGAAGCAAGATTCCAGGGTGGCACAGTGGCTTACTGGTTAGCACGTTCGCCTCTCAGCACTGAGGTCTTGGGTACGAGTCCCTATCTGAGCGGAGTTTCCATGTTCTTCCCGTGTCTGCATGAGTATCCTCCGGGGTCTCCGGTTTCCCCCCACAGTCCAAAAACATAGAGATCAGGTGAACTGGGCACTCTAAAAATTGTTTGTGTGTGTCAGCAATGGATTGGCGCCCTGTCCTGGGCTTAGTTGAATACCCCCAGTGAGGGGGTAGGGGACTAACCACGACCCTGATAAGGATTAAGCAGGTGTGATAATGGATGGATGGATGGATGAAGCAAGATTCCAGTCTACAGTGAGTGTTATGTGCAGATATTACAGTGAGTATGGACAGTATACAGTGATGTGCAAACATGCAGTGATATATAGTCTCTGAGAGTCAGACTGTGTGTGTTGAGGAGTCTGACAGCCTGAGGGATGAAACTGTTAGACAGTCTAGTCTAGCAGTGAGGGTCTGATGCTGTGGTAACTTCTACCAGAAGGCAGCAGAGTGAAGAAACCATGTGATGGATGTGATAGGTCCTCCATAATGCTGAGAGCTTTCTGGATGCAGCGCTTGTTGTAAATGTCTGTGAGAGATGGGAGAGAGACCCATATGATCTTCTCATTCATCTTCAATACACGCTGAAGAGTCTTGTGGTCAGATGCAGATGAGTTAATGCTAAGTCAGATAGTTATTCCAACTTATAGGAACCTAAACAGTGCACATTAAAGAGTTAATTTAACTCAAATAGTGGCCAGTTATGAATGTAGACACCCAGTGTACCCTGGCCTTTGAGCAGATGATGTTCTGTTCTGATATCTTGATGCTGACATTAGGACTGTAAATTGGCCTTAAGGGTGTATCACTGACAGTTTTCCTGCAATTAAATAAGTCAAGAAAAGTTTTAATTTTGAATTGAAATTTTAATCCCTGTCTGCCTGTAACCCTGCCAGGTTCTTGCCAACATACAACCCTACATAACTGGAACTGTCATTGATCTGAATGTTCGAAACAATAAACAACTTAAGATGCTAAAGTCCAGAAGATGCATATCAGTAATATTTTATTTCCCCCCAATAAATGAGTAAATAAAGTATAGGTTTGCATTTAAAAGTTTGAGTTTAACAGTTTGTTCTCCTTGGAGGATGTATTAATTTATTTTCTCTCCATGTTTCTCATTCAAGCTAGAAAGTTTGCTCAGCTTCACTGTCAAACTTAATACCATATCTGATGCAGTGGATATAAAAAAAGTCTACACACCCCTGTTAAAATTCCAGGTTTTGTAAAAACAAAAAATCAAACAAAGATTCATCACAACTTTTTCCACTTTTAATGTGACATATAATCTATACAATTCCATTGACAAATCATTTGAAATCTTTTACGTTAGAAAAAAATGTGGTTGCATTAATATGGACACCCTTAACTAATGCTTTGTTGAAGTGACCTTTGAATTTATGACCGCATACATACATTTTGGGTAAGAATCTATCCGCATTGACTTGGCAATCTTTGAGCACTCTTTATGCAAAAGTGCTCCAAATCTGTCAGACTGAGAGAGCATCTCCTGTATACATCCCTCTTCAGGTCAAACAAACAGATTTTCAGTTATATTCAGGTCTGGGCTCTGGCAGGTTCCACAGCTTTGATCTTCTTCTTCAAATGTGTGCTTTGAGTCATTGTGCCGAAAGGTGATGTTTTTCTTCATCTTTAGCTTTTTAGCAGAAGCCTGAAGATTTTCTGCCAAAATTGAATGATTATTTGGAAGTGTTCATTATTACCTCCATCTTGACTAAAGCTCCAGCTGCAAACAGCCCCACAGCATAATACTGCCTCCACCATGCTTCACTGTGGTGACTGTGTTCTTTGGGTGATGCACAGTGTTTGCTTTGGCCAAACATACCTTTTAGAACTGTGGCCAAAATTTCAACTTTACTCTCATCAGATTTTAGCAAAATATCCAGGCTTGAATGTTTTTCAGTTTAAGAAAATGCTTCCGTCTTGTCCTCCTACCTCACAGCCCAGACATATGAAGAATATATGAAATGTCACACAGTTGTCATATGTACTACACAACCAGCACTTGCCAGAAGTTCCTGCAGCTTCTTTAATGTTGCTGTAGGCCTGTTGGCAGCCTCCTGAACCAATTTTCTTTTTGTCTTTTTATCAGTTTTGGAGGGAAAGTCACTGTTGTGCCAAATTTTATCCACTTCTTGATGACCATCTTCACTGTGTTCCATGTCATATCTAATGCCTTAGGAATGTTTTGTCTCCTTCTCCTGACTGATGTAATTCAACAATAAGATCCCTTTTGAAGCTCTTTGTGGACCATGGCTTTTGAAATGATTAATCTTGGTTTTTAAAAGGCAAAAACCTGGCATTTTAACAGGGTGTGTAGACTTATAGTCACTGTAGATAATTGCCAGCTACACATGAATTCAATTTTGAAAACTGTCTACTCTCAGTATACTGTAATAATTTACATGAAGTTGAAATCTGTGTAGTGACTGGCTAGACTCAGTGTGGCTGCATTAATTTGCATGAAGTTAAAAATTGCTGTACTCACCACACACCAGATAGACCATGCAGATGTGTCATCATCATTTTATTCATCCAGTAAACCATCTTGTTTTATTGTCTTGTCAATTGATCTTGTGAAATCAGTAGTTTGAAATGTTGTAATTTGACTTTATCAGATTTGACATTATCCATGTTTTGATTGGCTGTTTCATGGAACTTTTGTCACTAATTTGAGACTTGCAATTATTTTGAATGACTTTCACATGAGTTGCAAGATGCTTTACATTATGCAGTTCGGGTGCAATTTGATACATTTCAAGCAAACAAAATACAGTGGAACCTCTGTTATTGTTTGCCATGGTTATCGTACTATTTGGTTATTGTCAACTTTTGTTGGGGAAATTTTGCCCCAGTTATCCGCCCGGTTTTCGTTGGAATGCCCATGTGACTTTCGCGAAAACAAAGCATCCACCCACACATTTGTTGTTCATTCTGGCTTTGTTTTCTCGTTGGGTCTCTGGCTTTGTTTCTTGTCATTTCTCTAACTTTGTTTCTCGCTGTTTCTCATTTATAATACTCAAAACAAACTAAAACACATCACACTAAAGCAACAGCATGTAGTACTACCATCTGAAAACAGGTGCAAAAACAAATAGCGTCCCAGAACCCCAAGAACAAGTGTACAAAAAACGGCTGCCAGCTGGACCACACCAGCACATCCTAAAACAGAGCGTAAACCTGTAAGAGTGTTGTTAAATGGTCATTTATCCATTTCATTAGTCTTTTGTATTTATTTTTCATTGTGCTCTCTATATAAAACTATAGTTATTCTACATAAAATTTATTTTTGTTAATATTTTGGAGTGTCTGGAACAGATTAATTTGATTTATATAATTTCTTATGGAAAATATTGCTTCAGTTATCGTTCATGTCGGTTATCATCAGGCACTTCAGAAAAAAACTGAGGTTCCACTGTAACTTCAAAGTTGCACTTTGCACGGCCAGCAAACAATAGATATTTGTACTTTCATTGTTGGGCTTCTCTCAGTTTCCTGGCTTTATAGAAAATTTCTCATTATGTTTATCCTAAAAACATGAGTTTTCCTTCTCAGAAGCAAGTATATCCTTTAAGTAAACAAGCCTATATGAACCAGTGAGAATTTTCCCACAATATATCAGTCAGTATGTATTGATCTCTCATTCTAAGGGCAGTTCAATAGGCTAAGTACATGAGCATACACATATGTCAGCACACACAAATAGAATGCATCATCAGCTGTCAGTAGTGTTCAAATGAGGAATGTCCACCCATAAAATGGCCGACATTTGCTTGACAACCTCTTCTGTTAGTAATGCTGCTGTTTTTTTTTTTTTTTGAGCAACAGTCTCTCTCTCCTTCCAGCAACATGCAATTTACTGACATGACTTGCATGTAGTAATCCATTAATAAAGTAACCCCTCCCCCCTCCCCACCACATACACATTCAGTGTTTTCTGTGTCTGATTTACAGAGCAGTGGTTCTCTGTGTGAGGTGGTTATAGATTGGAGTCAGCTAATGTCCGCAGTCTTGATTGGATTGAATTGGAGTGTGTGTCTGTGATGCTATAAAGAGGATGAAGTACACTCTCCAGTAGCCTTTGTGTTTGCCTCTTCCAGGACTTTGATTCTGGTAGTGAATCAACAGCACTTCTTTATTTTATTACTGATGAACTATTTAACCTGTTGTAGTAAATATATGACCTGTACCACTGGGATTTAGGTTTGATTCTCATCTGGAGTGGTTATATGAATGAGTGGATGGATGGATAGATACATACATTAATAAGTACAGTGGAACCTCTGTTTTAGTCATTAATCTGTTCTAAAGTGTTTGATAACTGAAACAAATGATAACTGAAAAAATATTTCCCATAATAAATAATGTAAATCCAATATATCTAAAATATCAACACCTCTTCTTTAGAGGTGTCTTTTATGCATAATTAATAGACAGTATTTTTTGTCTCTGGGGTATTAGAATATATTAAGCCCTATTAACACCAAAAGAGCCACAGTTGGATTTACTGCATGAAAGTGAAATTGAAGCAAACTGTTTTAACCAATTGTTTTCATTTTTAATGAACTGGAAAGTGCTTTTGTCCCTATTTCTGATTATATTCTCTGCAAATAATTTTTATTATTTGGGGCAGTCATGGCATAAATATTAGAAAAGTGGATGGTTCAATTTCCTGAAACATTGGGAAAACTCGGGAAGGATGCTTCTCCCTCTGTTAATACATTCATGGCTGAAGTGCTGAGCCAGGCGTCTAATGCCTAGTATACCAATCAGCTTGGTCTAATGGTCTAATGACTTGGTCTAATGACTAGTATACTAGTACTAGTAAATACTAGTACAACTCTAGTATTTTTCGCATTTGTACTTCCCCACTATTGTAAATCACTTTGGATTAAAGCGTCCGCTAAATGCAATGTAATGTAATGTAATGCTCAGCTGCTCCCAAGGCACTGTGGCCAGGTTGTATGCCCACTGCGTTGGGTGTGTTTTTCCTCACTACCCCTGTGTGCATGTGTGTGTGCGTGTGTGTGCTCACTAGTGTGTGTATATTCATTGAATAGATACTTTTCCTGAATAAAAGTACTACCTCCTCTTTCTGCTCCTCTTGTATTTGTATGACAGGTTCCATTGCTTAAGATTCTCCTTCAGGCATGTTGAAGCATTTAATAATGATGACCAATGGTTCAGATATGTGCAGAGGTGGCCAATTTATCACAATGGACTAAAGGCTGGCTGGTCTATCAGGCTGTATGTTAGCAGAGTAATGGTGAACACACAGGAGAAGATGGACTATGTGGCTTATTTCTTGAGGATAATGTACTCTCAGGCCTCTGAGTCAATGCACTGAGGGTGCATGCCTACTTCTGTTAAATTTAGAAAGGGAGCAGCTGCTGTATACCTAGTGCGTGTGAGTGTGTGCTTATGAAAATTGGGAGGACATTTAAGTCCATCTCGTCTACTCCGTCTGTCATTCTGTGTCATGGCCACTGTGATCGTCTCTACCTCACTTGCCCTTTGTTGACCTCTGTCTCCTTTATATCTCTACAGGGTTTTATCATGTTTCTTCTTCATTTGCAACAACGTCACTCCCTTCTGCAGACATTTGCACTGAGTTAACCCTGGCTACATGATTTTAAATCCTCCTGCCAATTTTTCTAATTAGAAATGATTTCCTGATTGTGAGTGAATTGGTAGTGATAATCTGGTAGTGTGAGGGCAGCAATCAGTCAGTCCTAAACCTTCTGATCAAGCTTGCAAGCTGATTGGTGGCTCTCCGATATTTTCAAATATGTTTGATTTTTATGTCTGAAATCATGAGACTCCTCTATTGCGAAATGATCTGTGTCACAATCCAGCAGATGAGCTTCAGCCAATTTCAGCTCAGCTGAAATGTCAAAATCAGTTACTGAAGTATTCCTCCCCATTCTCATAAATATTTCTAATTGTTTTAAATATAAATTGTTATTAATTAGACTGTAGACACATACTGACTGTTTTATCGTTTAATGTTATCACCCAAAAACAAGCTTAGTACAGTGGAACCTGGGTTTCAGTCATTAGTCTGTTCTAAAGTGACTGATAATAACTGAAAAGAACAATAACTGAAGCAGTATTTCCCATAAGACTTAATATAAATCTAATTAATCCATTTTAGACAGTCCAAAGTATTAACAAAAAATACATTTCATATAGAATAATATATTTAGTTTTATAGTTTTACTGAAAACAATGAGAAATAAATACAAAAGACTAATAAAATGGATAAATGAACATTTAACATCACTCTGACAGGTTTACGCTCTATTTTAGAGAATGCAAGTGTGGTCCAGCCTTTGTGCACCCGTTCTCAGAGTTCTCAAATGCTATTTGTTTTCACACCTGTTTTCAGACAGTAGTGCTGTGTGCCATCACTTTACTGTGACA